>VVHJ01004084.1:16425-45314 GCA_015107715.1 Tylochromis polylepis | reverse complement strand
GTGTGTGGCGGGGTGTGGTCCCTGGCGTGGCTGCAAGGGAGGAGTGTGGCAGTGAGCTCGATGGGCGGGGCTCAGCAGGTGCTGGCTGTCAGGGGCTGATGGCCTGTGCTTATCTGTTGCAGTGAGAAGGAGAAGGTGGTGGCGGTACGGAGGAGTTGGGAGAGCCGTCACTGTCAAGAGGAAGCAAGCGACTGTGTGTGTACATGTGTGTGTGGACAGTTCAATAAAAGTCATTGAGAGCAAGATCCGTGTACGTGTCGTGGAGGGTCCGGGCGCGTCACATATATATGTATTGCAGACTACTGTCTGTTCCTTGGTTTCTTGAATTGGCTCTCATAATTTTTTGGGTCACTTATGGACAGAGCTCCACAAAAACCTGAACACCATACACACATGAAATCACTCAAGCTTCATATTCAGACCTTTACTGTACGTCAGTAAGGACCACTATAGTCAGAAACAGATTTTATATCTCTAGCTGCAGTAATTTTATTTTGTGGAGAGCAGCAGTAAGACCCAGGAGAGCAAGAAACAATAACAACATATATGACAGTAATTTAATCAGACAGCATAAAAAATGAAGCGGTAGGGTGCAGGTGGGTTGCAAAGCATCCTGTAAATGCACAGCAGGTGTGAGAACGCTAAAAGATGCATAACTGGCACACCCTATATGAGACCAGCTGGATGTGTAGGGGGAAATCAGCTGATGTGGGCTTCAAAGATCTATTTTGAGAAAAAAGTTGAAATGTGGAGATTACATTTGTTTCAAGACTGTCTGGCACGGTTGCTATGCCCTCTGAGTTAGTGAAATTGTACTTCAGAATCGGTTTTAGTAACAAGGAAGGAAATGATTGCTCTTTTAGCACACAAACACAGTGTGGTGATGAGAATAAGGACACTGAAAAGATGGTGCACAAATCTGCATCTGGTCACACGGAATGTTGACAGGTGCAATGTTATCGATGGTTACACCCTCGTGCAATAAAGAGGATGTATGTTGTTTCACGAGACGGCTGATCAATTTGTTTCACTATCTCATCTACACGAGGCATTTTGTAGCGGGTATAGCAAACATGGCAGTTTCCCTTGAAACAGCAGCTGTTATCTCTACATTTCAGCCTTTTTTCTCAAAATAGAATTTCAACTTTAATATGGAAATTTCAACTTTATTTTCAAAATGATAAATACTTTTTTTTTTCTTAATGTGGTCCTAATACTCTTTTAACTTCAGCAGGTTCTCTTGCCAAAACACGTTGAGTTTCTGCCATGTGCTTGGCTGATTACATAGTATAGACATTTCGGTTTTAATGCACCACAAGTCTGCAAAGCCTTCTTATGAATATTCATCAGTCATTCACATCACATTGAATTATAGCTTTCATGATTCTTACTGTAGACCTACCTTATTTGTCACTGCAAGTGGCAAGATGCTATCCTCATGCTCATAATATGCCATCTTGTGTATCTGTATATACACACATGAACTCAGTGACTTGGCTTGGATGTAGACTCTACAGTTTGTTCACAAAGTGGACTCAGTAACAATAAAGTTTTATTCATCAACATCAGATCTCATGCGAGAGTTTTAATTTGATAGATTCGGTGTTGCTGAATCAAGCTTTATGTCTGACAGCGTTATGGTCAGCTTTGCAAAGGTGCTGCCAAATTTATATGGCTCTTATTTCTTAAGTCAAGGGAAAGATTTCAAATGCTTGCTTGAGGCATGGCTATTTACACCAAAGACTAATTTGCAGCAGATTTGCACAGACAACCTGCATCTCATCATAAAGGCTGAGCTCATGACATTTAGGCTTGCTTCAGTGAGGTTAGATTTGTAAAACCTCGTCTCAAAGATGCTTGCTAAATTTTAATCACATTCAACTGTTTTTGAATAGACCCATAAGGAGGTTTAGTCTAGTTAGCTAATTTAACTTAAATCTATCAATGATATTGTTGGAAAACTGTCACAGATATTCAAATAAAGTCAAATAAAGTATTGAAGGGTAATTTATTTTTACATTATACAGCCTTTCTTCACCATCGCTGTAATGTTGGCCCTTCACTGAGCAATGATGAAAACCTGGGCTGAGTTTTATTACTGAACTCCAGCATAAATACTAAAATACATATTTTAGAAAATATCGTATTGATGAGTTTTAACTCTGTAGTGATATATGAATAGCTCTCAGTGGAGTAACAGTAGCGTAAAAAACACTCCATCAGTATTTTATAACAATTTGATAAAGTTTGGAGACTTGATCCTAATGGTTAAAAGACACTCTGACTTATAGCCTGCAATATGAGTCATGCTCCAGACAAGACTTTCCATAATAAAACAATATTTTATTAGACATCACTGCAGGATATAACTATTAAAATCCGGTGCTGTCACTTGATACATTTTCTCACCCTATAAGCGTCTATCACAAAGGGTGTAATACAAGGATTCAGAGGATGAGTTACCTGACGACAAGTTTTACAACTTTGAGAACAATTTTTTTGTCTTTTTGTAGAAATGTTCCTAGAAATGTTCGACTAAAAATTAACAGTCAGTGGTGTACAGGGAGACACAACCGACATTGATGGTGCAAAAATCAAACGTGGAAGAAGAAGAAAGAAACAAAATAGTCAAAAATATAGGCGATACTAACAAACCAAAAAAAAAACAACCCCAAACTATTAAAATATGTATTCGCAATGCACAAGTGGCCGAAGAGTCGCCTAAAAACAGTAAAAAGATTTAAATGAAATACATGCATGATTTACAAGGTAATAAAAAACAATTACTTAACAGTTACTTAATACAAATTATTTTATTGGAGATCTGAGAAACCTTCACTTTTGTTTATCTGTGAATATTTCAATACTCAGCAACACTGTCATCGGTTCTCCTCCTCCTCCTGGTTCTCATATACTCTTTGTTAAGCTGTTCAGTGTAGCAGAGTGATTCAGTCTTCTGAGTTTGATACCTCGTTTGCTTGCTAACCTGTGAACTTGTGCTGTGTGCTTTCCTGACCCGTTCTTCTTCGTCACATATTCTGTCCTGGTGTGCCTGTCTGCCCTGCTTCTGGCCAAACCTGCCTGACCCACTCTCACTCACAAACCAGAGCCTGTGGAGAAAAAGTGAATCATTCCCAGTACATACATTTGTCGAAAACGGTCTTACCTGCAAATTCCACCTGTAAAAATAACCATAACAGACCTGACGTACCAGCCTGTGGTAACTGGACTTGAACCTACAACACTACTGTTTGAATATCAACATCAGTAACATCCTGAGAGGCTGAAAATTGTTCAAGGTCATGAATTAAAAAGTGTAAATTAAAGTCTTTGAACTTTTTCCAGCATGCAGCTGGTGTGAGTATTTCAGAAACTGCTGCTCTGTTGGGATTTTCCCACACTAGCAGCTCTAGGGTTTACAGAAGATGGTCTGAAAAAGAGAATATCCAGTGAGCAGCAGTTCTCGAGCCCAAAATGTCTTGTTGATGTCAGAGTAGAATGGCCAGACTGTTTTGAGCTGAGAGGAAGGCAACGGTAACTCAGATAACATCTCATTACAGCCAAAGTATGCAGTAGTATCATGTACATCTTTAAAAGGGAAAAGACCACACAAGGTGCCACTCCTGTCAGCTATGAACAGAAAACTGAGACTACAATTCACACAGGCTCACCGAAAATTAGAAAAATTAGAACAAATTTGCTTCTTCTGATTACTCTCAGCTTTATTGCAGCAACGAATGGTTGGGCCAGAATTCGGTGTAAACAAAGTAAAAGCATGAATCTTGCTATGTAGCAACTGTTCAGGCTGCTGCTGGTTTAATGGTATGGGGGATTTGTTGTTGTTGTTCTTTTTTGGCACACTTTGGGCTCCTTAGTATCTACTGAGAATTGTTTTGTCATGGTCCTGGGTCTGTGATCCAGCGCTTATGTATTTGTACATTTTGGCTCTGGCTTATTTAATATTCTAGGTTTGGTTTGTTTAGTTTTGTTTCTGTTTTGTGTAGTATTCATATTTTCTGGTCTTATGTTATCTAGTCTTTAGGTTTCTGTTACCATGCCTTCCTGTGTTCCTCATCCCATGTTTTTTCACTCTTGTCCCCATGTTTATCTCTGGTCTCTGTAATTTATGTTCCCTTTCCATCTCCCTGGTCAACTTGTAACGCCTTGTCAGAGTGTTAAGTCCACGTTTGTTAGTGTTGCTTTTCCTTTTTTATTTTGGCAGTCCCTTGTCCTGTGTGCATTGTGTTCAGTTTTGCTTCCTGTTTCTTTAGTCTGTGTTAACTCCAGCTGTGTTCCAACCTGTTGCCCATCCTCTCATCTTCCGGTGTGTGTATTAAGTCCCTGTGTTCCTTGTCGCGTTGCCCCCGTTTGCTGTGTGTTTCCCTGTGCTCCTTGTTTCCCTCGCTACTCAAAGTTAACTCCTTGTTCCTCAATTCTACTTCCTAATTTCCAGTTTCTGTGTTCTTGTATGTTTATGTTTAGGGGCATCGTGTTACAGCCAATAAAGCTACCTCTTTTGTTTATCCCTTTTGTTTCCGAGTCCTGCATTTGGGTCCTACTTCTTCCTGCCACACAGCGCTACATGACATGTTTAAACACCAAAGCCTACCTGAGTACTCTTACTAACCATGTCCATCCTTTTATGAGGATAACACAACAGGTCACAAAGCTCAGATCATCTCAGACTGGTTTCTTGAACACAACAGTTAGGTCTGGTTCTCTGATGCTATCATTTCAATGTGAATGTGAACCAAAATCTCTGAGCAATGTTTCCAGCACCTTGTTTGAATCTATACCTTGAAGAATTAATGCAGCTCTGAAAGCAAAAGGGGGTCCAACCTGGCATTACTAATGAAGTGCCCAGTGAGTGTATATAGACGCAGACACTGGATATCTAGAACTGGAATTTTTTCTATGTGTAATCTGGCTTTTGCTAAAAGTTTAGCAAGACTCATTTTGCACACGTCAGGCAATGTCAAGAATAAATGGCTCCAGCAAAAATAACCATTTAGGTCCAGGTAAGCATTTTTCTTTTCTCAAAAATCACACAGTTCATTATCTATTATGTGGTTTCTATATCAGAGCAGGCAGATTCAGACAGAGGCATGATCAAAAACAGCACAAACTCCTAATGGTAAAAGCACTGTTAGCAAGAAATTTACTGCACAGTGTGGCTAACTGTATTTTTTATATTTATTTTTTACATAATTCAAGGAGATTACTACTGAATTATTAGGATGTACTGGATCATATATTCTTACTGCTTTTTGTATTTTTCTATTTTGGTATTGCATACAGTAGGCTTACATGAATATGCAGCAGAAGAAAGCGCACAGTGTAATGCATGCTGAATGCAAAGTGACATCGACATAGAAATGGATGACTGATTACATCTGCTTAAATGGTGCTGTGCTTATAATAGACCATCTATTCCCCTCTGAGCTGACGCTACCAAACACAGGAGATGAGGCAGTAGTCGACTATGACCACGTTGCTCCAGAAATGAAAAGTTGTAAAGGCTCCTTTGGTATCCAAAGTATGACTTGGGTTCACGGGAAGCTCATTAACACAGCAAATCCCCTTGATCTTTTCCAATTAACTGTCCTGGCCAGGATGATGTGAGACATGCAATTAACAAAGGCCAGTGGCTGACTCACCCCTCATCCCCCTATTTCATTACTGGCAAGCTTGGATCTGAGTCAGATTCAACAGCTGACATATGTGCTTTAACAATCTAAGCGCTGTGAGTTTGATGCATAGCAGGTCTTCTTCCTCTGTGCTGTAATTATGGAGATGGCCTCCTGTCATTGGGAGAGTTGGTTCAAGGTCTCACTCAGATGGCAAGCGGTAACACATAAGAGACGATCATCAAATGAGGGAGCTGATCAGAGAGGTGTCTGACACCACACAGATTTTAGATCTATTAATGGTATGCTGTGTTTGATCTATCCGTGTAATGCCATTACTCAGCCAGATTCACCATTGTGTTCTGTTTTATTTTTTTGTTTTTTCATTCCTGTGGTGAAACCGTGCTAAAAGATGCAAAAGTTAATGTTACAGACACAAACTAGGGCATTATGAATCCACATGTGATGTCAGAAACAGAACATGTCTTTGTACTGTAGTGCAAAAGTAATAGGTTAAGAAAATGTAATAATTAGGTCTGACAAGAGCCCCGTGCAGATTTTGTTTTTTTCATATTGCATGCCAAGTACCGATTGGACAAGTGATGTAGCCCCAAGGGAGGTAACCCGATATGAGACAAAAGCGTCGAGTCATTGCATTCATTTCCATCTTCACTCTGACACTTGATCCACTCCAACACAGATTTCCAGCAGAGAGCAGTTTCAGTATTCCCCAGCTAACTAGATCTATATGCCCACATGTGCCTGAATCAGTTTAATTCAACACCGATGAGTAGCCATGCCAACATAGTGGTTTTATCCGGGTTTTAATAGTGGAACAACAAAAACAGTTCAGCATGTTCCTCTGTTTGTCATTCAGCAGCTGTGCTTTGAGGGTGCTTGGGAACAAGAGGAGACTGTCTGTCTTAAACACCCCACTTGCAGAATGCACCTTGACCATGGCATTAATCCCATCCGCCACTACGATCGGCTAATTGTTAGTCCTCCTATGGTGCTCATTAAATGGATTGTTGTTGTTTTTTAAATGAGAAAGTTTTAGATCACGATGCCAAATGAATGAGTCAGCTCGCTGGTGTGGACACACACAAAGGTCCTCACCCAGGCAAGAGGGGAGGGATTTCAAGTAGAAGGTGAAGGAAGAGTCAGTTTGCAGAGCTGTTCCCTTTAGTATCCGTGAATCGAGCAAAGCTAAGCTGAACTCATTGCTTAAATTAAAACACAGAAAAAAAAAAAATATTTTCCCCTCCCCCAAGTAAAGCTGTAGGAACACGGAGAGCATGGAAGGAAAGAAGGAAGGAATAATTTCCATTAGGAAAGGGAAGCTTTGCCAAACACAATAGTAGATTGTAGGTGTACTCAAGAAAGCTTCACTGCTCCTTCATGGCTCTTCCTCTATTTGTACAAACCTATTTTTAATTGTCCAACATATCCAAAGAGGAAAAAAAAAACCACATTAAATAAACTGGAGCTGAAGAAATCACCATGCTTCAAATACTCTCCTGTTGAACAGCTGCCAGTGTGCAAAAAGCTTTGAGTCTTTGAAAATGCAGTCGGACTGAAAATGTGACCTTACCATTTTGACGCAAATGACACAATTAGTGGAGGGAAGGGGGGGAAAAAAACAAAAAGAAAACGACAAAATGGTGATTCAGAAGCCGCTTTGAAGGTATGTTTGCATGTCCTGTGAAACGATCATGTTAGTGGGCGCACAGACTTGCTGGCTTTAAATGAAGAATTTTCCGCCCACCAGCACGGACGCATACAGTACCCACAAACCAACACATGAAGCCCGGTATGTATATGCACACATGAAACATGGACATGACATTGCATTGACTCAAACACTTTCCCTTAAAGCTTGCATGATTATGATCATTGTTTTGCCTTAGTTCACCTTAAAAAAAGTCAAACTTGTGATGATTATATTACTGGCTCCTTTATTTGGAAAAAAAAAAGTGCAAATAAGAAAAAGGAAATACTAAAACCTCCTCTGGATCCAATCTTTATTGTGAATTTGGTTTCAAAAATGAGACATGCACCAGGTTTTTCTGTCTATTCCTCTTTCTAAGGTAGCTTCTTGTTCCCAATACCCGTGTGGATATGTGTGTTGTGTGCGTCCATGTGTGTGGTTGTGTGTATTACTGCTACTGTATTTCTCTGCATGTGTGGGCTGCTGGAAATCAGTTTTAGTGAGAGTGAAATTCAAACTCCTTGGTACTGTCTGGGTAGCTGCATGGGCTCAGATTTCTGGCAATGTAATGTCTCTGCATTTTCATTTTGTTTGCTATAATATTCATTGCCACATTACATTTAATGTTAATTAAATGTAATGTGGCAACCCTAATGTGTTAACCAATGTGTACAAAAAAATGCAGTTTTTTGTAGTATGGGGTCAAAAATATGGGGGTGGGTTACACATTTGCCTAATAAGACTTGGCAACCAGTCTTAACTATTAGCAATGGCAACCAGATTGTTGCCATTGCTAATAGTTAAACAGTCAACATTAACTGTTTAAGACCTTTATCCTTAGTCCAATCTTGCGAGGAGATACAAATCCCTTCAGCTTTGCATCTGGTGTAAAACTCTGCCCAGATATACATAAACATGTGGAGTTATCTACTGTGGTGATCCCTTGTGAATACAAACAAGAGTATCAGTGACAAATAAACAGTTCTTAAATTGACTGATCTATTGTAATATAGATAGATAGATAGATAGATAATTGTAAGGCGTATGTTAAGACTGTCTTAGATAGTGTCAAAAAAACAAAAAAAAAGTCAACAATATTTTCAGGTTAACTGAGGTAGTGGTGCGCATCTGGTGACTTGGCACAATATTTTCTTTGCTAATCAACCAGAGTTGGTAAAGTAGGCTGCCACTGTTTTCGCCTAGTTGCTGGTATGCTTTTCTCAGCTTCAATCTGGGACTTTAAGAGACACACAACACTTTTTAGACACAAATAATTGTGTAATCCTGTTAAATTAATGGAACATATTAGAACATTACAGATGCAGGACTGATAACGTGTGCTGCCTAGCCCAAATATTAATGTTATAATTTTATTATTATAGCCACTAATCACTATCTTAATGATAACTTAACAGAAAGAAAATGTGACTACTGGATAAAGACACTTTCACCTGTTCCCTTATTTCCACAGGAGACGTAACAGCAGATGGATCTGTAAGTTTGATTTGGCAAAGATTTTATGCCCTTGCAGTTATCTAAGCTTGTGACTGACACTAGCAGTATACTTGCTTATGACCCCAAAACATCTGGTTTAGACTTCTGTGCTGAATCTTTGTGGAGCCTACAATGTCACCTATGTAAGTAGCCCAGATTGTTGCCAGCACTTATGGTTGTGTGTGGTGATTATATGTTAATTACCTTGTGGTGTATCCCAGTGGGAAAAAATATACCAGGACTTTATTCCCTCAAGTTTTTCCACTCCTTTGTACATTCCCTCACATCCACTGCATCAGTTTTGGAAATGTACCTCCAGGGATTTACTGACATTTGTGAGTATTGTATCATTTATTATTCCTTATACTGAAGATGACTGTTGATGAATACGATGAATATCGCTAATAAATTTGAAAACCGTGGCAAAAAAGCCAGCTAGCTAGACTGTACTGAAAAGACCAGTCACAGTAGTTATGCTCTGCATCAACTCGATATAGTTACATTTCCAGGGAGTCAGATTACTACACAGGTTACATTACAGGGTGTCAGGAAGGTTTGCAGTTACGGAATACCTATTTCCCCCTGAATCATAAACCCCCAGTAAGGTTGGATTTGTGGCTTTCAGGTAATTGCTAATAGTTAAACAGTCAACATTAACTGTTTAAGACCTTTACTGACCTCTCAAAATGAGAGAAAACTGTGAACTTCTAGTAGTTCCACTGCTAGTGAGGGGAGGGGCTGTGTGCCTGCCCGTCTGCAGGGTGCTGTGTGAAGTTGTGTCTCAGCTGAAGGTGAAGAGAGCACAATACTGTCGCAAATGAGTAACCTCCATAATCCGATGGTAAATATTAGTACCGATTAGTGTCTATTTTCATAAACCTACTTAAAGGAGTTATTAATCAAGGAAGTTCATTTGCTGTTAGTACTATACTAGCTGATTATTTAGTTCAAATTCTTTTGTTACATTATAAAAAGGAAAAAATGATGCCTTTAAAAGATATTTGCTGATTACTGAGAAGTTTTAAGCTGTGGTTGTGTGCAGGTTGTGAATCGCTGGGAGCTAATGAGTGACATATTCATTTTAATAGCTTTTGTAAGGTGTGAATGTTCATATGAGTTGCAGACAAAAGCCTAGAACATATGCAGCTCTAAGCAGTGCCTCAGGACTCGGCACAGTGCAGACTATTAAACTGAAATGATCTGAAAGACCTATCTGCCTCTTCAGTCAGTCTCAATATCATCGTGACACTATTAAACTACATCTTTAAGTGAATATGAAAAAGATGCTTGCCTTCAGTTACATCTTATTTATCAACTGTGCATCTTAATTTTCAGCTCTTGTCATGAAATATTCATGATAGCCTAAATTAGATGGATTGACTGGACAAAATATTGACAGCAGCAAATGTAAAAGGACTTTGAATCCCAATCGCCAAGCACGTAAGCAAAGCAGGCAGCAGTGGTGTGTCATTTTAAGATTAGCATTATGGGTCACCTTTAAAAGAGGTTTAACAAATGCCACTTTTATGTGACTTCTCTGAGCAGCGTGAAGCAACTAATGGAGCTCTAAAGTGGTCAAAGAGACGGTACCACAAATTGCGGGCACATCAATTACGAGTACCGCAAAAGTATTTACAGCAGCAGGGGTCTCAATTATCACACGACAAAATGCGCTGGCAGAGAAGAACAGCACATGCATGTAAATGTTCACAGGAAACAAGAGATGGGCACCACGACATGACATTATTAGTTCGATGTGTTCATTTCAGTTGTGCCTCGTTTTTCTAAACTGTTTACTTATCAGTAAGAATATTTTAGGTACTCTTGGTGGTACAGTTTGGTGGAGATTGGAAAAATTTCAACATCTGGTTGATTGGCTTTGAATATTTATGGACTCCAGAGGGTGCAGCCTAATGACTTTGGTCTATCACCATGAGGTTGACATTTCTGGATTTAACTGAAATGTTTTAGAAATCTTAGAAATCTTAGTTAGAGAAATCTAACTGTTAACTAATACCCTCAAATTGTAATAATTCTGCTTATTTTAATTGCCCTTTCATCTTGCACCAATCACAAGCCAGACCATTATTTTGATTTATGGACAAAATGGCAGCAAAACCAATGACACTTCCGTTCGGCAAAATTCAGATGTTAATCTTGTGACTGCGTCAGCATGTGGCTGCTAAAGCCAATTCATGGCTTCCACGTCTGTGCCCAAGGACAACTGTAGGCTCAAATTCACAGCAGTCATCTGGCATGTAAGCTACATGCTACACTCAGTGTGGGCGTGCAGGAAAACGTGACGATGACCCTCCCCCCCAAGAGCAACAAGAAGATTTGCTGTGTTTGCTATGAAAAAGTCTAAAAGAAAAACCAGTGTGCAACTGCTTAGCATAGTTAACGCCAAGGTCGTGGAATACAGTACATACTGGACATCTTTACTTACAGATGGAGTACCAAACATGAGCAGAGTCTCATATTTTCTGAAACGTATGGAGTCATGGGGTCCCTCGACTCATGTAAAATAATAGTTATAAATCCAAGACTTACAAAAGAACAACAACAACAAAAAACCCAACAAAAAACCCCTCTCTTTTATTTAAAATTACAGAAGTAAGTTTGGTGTACATAATGAATAATAACAGCCAGCCTCTCACTGCTGTAACTTTTACACTGCTGTGAGCTGCGGAGCTTGAAAAGTCTTATTAACCTAGGTGCCATTCATTAACATCACAATATGCATATGCATTTCTATACTGTACAGCCTGCATTTCCAGTCCTGCGACAATTACACAGTTACCAAGGATTAAGGGATCCTATATTTAGGAGCAGTTACAGAGATAAGCAATTATTTTCAGGACCGAACAAATTCAAATTAGAGTCTCTCAAGCAGAGCTCTGTCATAATGACCGTATAATTCTATTTTATCAGACTGCCAGCAAAATACTTGTATTAGTGTAATTTGAGATAAATAAAAATGACCTTGAACCACAGCTTGATCATGTTGCTGGCTACTCATAGTGCCATGTATTGTATAATACAATCTATCTTCCACAATCAGCTATACGTAACACATGTTTTGGGGTTATATGTCATTACTGACATGAGCTTAATGCAATATTATAAAATGGTATTAACATACATTATCCAACTTCTCAAGCTTTGGGTACTGGGTCACCTCCCCATGTTACGTTTAAGATTAAATGGGCTGTTGCCATAACAACGCCGAGAGGCATGGGCAGCGAGTTTCCTCTTCCTGAAATAGCCTGCAAAATTGTTTAAACAGATAACTGGGAATCTGGCTGCTGGCCAGGAGTGTGCCCCAGTGCCTCATGGGATATTAATGGTAGCCTAAGCTGAGGCAGGTCCGCAGTGAGGGAATAGATCCCAGAACCAGCACGACACATCTCCCCTAATCAGTGCTTTGAAATCAGCTGTGCCTCTGCTAATTGGCTTCATTTCAATCTGAGGATGTCTCCATTTGCTATTGAATTAGAGCAGTGAGGGAGTGCTGTGAGGCATGTTGTAGGAATACATGTTTCTCAGCTGAAATCACACTTAGGATTAGCCCTGATTTCCACATTTCATTTGCCTGGCACTACTAGTTCGTACAGTGCATGCAGATTTGTTCTTGTGTCTTTACTGACTTCCCTCTCCCTGCCCCGTGGGGCTGCCGGTAGATGAATATCAGCTCTTTTGGCAGCGTTCTCCATGTTCTTTTCCCCAGTGAGCCCATGGGCCCCTTGATGAAAGCCATCAGTCACAGCTATGGGATGACCTGTCTGCACTGACCACCGCACGCCTCCCCCCTTGACCACTAGACTGTGAAGGGGATGTCTCCATGAGCACCCGCACACAACACCAAATCATGATTTAATGCCTTTAATTTACACTGTCTCAAGGGCTTATCAAAAGGTTAGCTCAGGAGCACTGAGACAAGTCTATAAAGGTTTTGCTGGGACACTGCTACACAGGACACAGAGTACATTGTAGCACTGACTTTTGGATGCCATTTAGAAGTGATATGAAATCCTGATTGCTGCAGTAAGTTCCCGCTTAGTTTAACGCTCAGTGCCACAACTGCATTGCATTTTGGCAAGCTTGTCTGTTGTTGTATCCCAAGGGACCAGACAAGTGAGAGCGATGTGAAGCTGAGTGAGATTAATGCATGGTAAATGGAACATGTGCTGGGATGACAGAGTAGATGAGGAATGATGCCTCCACGGGAGATGGAGAGTGACAGGCTGAAAACAACATAGTACAGAGGGGGACATTCCCATGAATATTCCTCCCAAATATTTCAGCGAGGAAGTGCAAACTGTGGATACAGTCTAAATCAGCGTTGCAGGCATTTGACGCAATTTGCTGTAATATTTTATCACAGGAGTCACATAGTAATGGTCTAATTGAAAGCAATTAAATGGTTTATTAAGCAAGGCCTGGTTGGGCAGCAGAGAACAACACAAAATCCATGCAGGTTTCATCTGTTGTGTGCCACCATGACCACTTAATGTCTGTCATCATCATTACTTGAAGTAATGTCATTGGAGGGCATATGGAACGGTAAATCCTGTTCCCGTGGTCCTCGTTACTGTAAATGTTCCTCCTACTCAGGCAATCAAAGAGATAATTCATGTAGCAATATGCTCCTGTAGGTCAAAGTGGGACTGAGGATGCACAACACACTGAAGATGACAACTTTATAATGAAGACAGTATCAGATGTAAACCTGTAAATGTTCGATCAATTGAAAATATCAAATCTCTACGCAACATAAAATATTAAATGTTAACAGCACTTGTTGTGAGTGCTGAATTCTATATTCATCATGGAGAGGTTTTTTGTGCATTATTATCATAACGATCAAATATATAGTGCTAAATTATAGATATCAATCAACTGTAGGATTTTGTTACACAAATTTTTAAAAATTACTTTCATTTAAAGGCATTAAAATCTTTATCTTAGGGTGAACTCAAATCATTTGGGCTGATTTTGGTAACACAGTCAGGACGTACAAGACATATAAGTGTGTTCATATGATTAATAAGGATTGTTTGATGAGGAATGATCAGGTAAAATGGGCCAGTCAATCTGCAAAGTGAAATGTAACACTGCATGTAAATGGCTTGAAAACATCAGTTTAATGAAAAATGTAACAATCACCTCTCCTCTAACCTGATTTGGTATTTCTTTTGTCCCATTACTTGCAGGCATCCTGTTTTCTTTCTCTTACTTTCTGACCTTCTTGTCTCCTTTCTGTTCATTCTTTTTCGATGTGCTCTCCGCAATGAATAGTTTAACATTACTTTACTTCAGCATCTATCACTTCTTTATCACCATTCCTCTTTCTTCCTCTCCATTTCATGGAGTGTGAGATGGTGTGCATGACCATGTTCACATGTGCATGTTAGTCTTTCTATGCATGTTTGTGAATATACACAATGCATACCAACATGCACACACAAATGTAGTTAAGCACGCATAAACACACACCACATGCAAACATAGTTATAAGGAAAAATGTGAGGAAAAACATGCAATAATAAAATATATTAGTAATATAAATTATTTTTTTATATGAGGATCCATCAGAAAGGTGGCCCATTTTATCTAACACATTAAAGTAAATTGGGCTAGTAGCTAAAAGTGCTTTTACATTCAAATGAAGCTTATGTGTGAGTTCAATAAGTAAGATCTGAATTCATTCATCTGCCTGATTTCCTGGGTGTTCAGATTACCAGTATATTCTTTATATCACTTCTGCATTTCCACACTAACAATCTGAATACTGACATTATCAATATTATTAACTTAGTCCAATTATTAGTCCAATCATTCTCTTGCCCACCTTCCGAGAGCCAATCAGTCTCTATTCTGTGTGCTTTAAATCTCGATACGCTTCTGTCAACTTGTCTTTTGTACAACCCACCTCCTCCCCATCTCCTGGTCACTTAGCCTCAGTCCTCATCTTTACCACCAGCGTAAACTCCAGGGGTTCCAGTCTTGTTCCTATTATTGTTGGGACGCCGTTCTGTTATGGTGGTTCATGGTAGTCTAATTACCAAATAGCTTATTAGTCAAATTCTGTATATCAGTAAATCATGTTCAGTTCTTCCAAATGATCTCTCCTTATTGACATTTGATTTATTTTGCAAATATCAGCATTTTATCTGACAGAGGACTTTACAAGTATGGATCATGACTTATATATGTTCATTTTTTTCTCACTGACAAATAAAGTATCATATGTCAGGCCACTTGCCATGCAGTTTTCTCAGGCAGTCTCAAAATGAGGCATTTCCCTGTCCATCTTAGCAACCTCAGACCAACAAAATCAAATGCTAAATGTCAACCACTATTGTGGCAACAGTTTGCAATGGTTTACAGCCATTGGCATTAACATTTAAAGCGCAAAACACTCAAACCTTAAATGGCCTGTTTTACCAATGGCCCAGTTTACCTGAGTTCATCCTATATTTTGTCATAAATATGCTGGAAGTCTGCCAGAGCATTTTTTGTGTATAAAGGCATCAGGAAGGAGGGTGATGGTGACTCCTGACGCACTTGAAAGCAACCAAAAAGGTGACAGACTGCTAGCTTGCCACACACCAATTAGGTTCCATGAGAAATATCTGAATTTCACTTATTACTCCACTATACCCAAAAGCTTCTGCAGCCTGTACTAATACAATCATGTACAGGCAATAAAAAGAGGTACACTGTAACAATAGTCAGTAAAACACTTGCCAATTATTCACTCAGTCAGACTCATTGAAGGTGTCTAGGAACCAAAGACTGCAGAACCTCATTTTCTATAGTACTCAGATTAAAATGCTCACAAAATTTACTCACAACACCACCACAGCCTTTGACGCTGGATTATAGCAAGCAGTTGATAAGAGCTCAAGGCACCATTTCAGTTCTTCACAACTAGAACAAGTTCCATGCTCATCATGTTACATGGGACAACAATGGAGTAAATGTCAGTAATAGAAGAAGTGTTTAGCTGTGACTCTCTCTGTATTACATTCCTTACCACTGGGTAGAGTTTCAGAAACCTCATACTTAAGGAGCAAGAAATCTTCAGATAGAATGCACTTTACAAACTCTTTATGCACATAGTGATTGACAGAGTTTAGTAGGAAACTCAAATGTTCGTTCCACATTTTCATGACATCTCTCCCACAAGAACCACATGCTGAGTTGGCAGAGTGGGCTTACTACTACTAGCTCAGACATAACTCTAAAGGACTGCCATGTGTCTTGGTAGAGGAAACTGGCTAGTGTGTATTCTGCTCTTCAGAGCAACAAAGTTACCAAGAAATACACTTAAGGTTGGGTCTTTGGACCACAGACTGTATATTAAACATGGCAACCACTGGTTGCTAAGGAAAAATGAATATTCCCCGACTAGTTGCAAGTGGTTCCTGGCAGTCACTGTTGACCTGATTGCTGAAGCCCCAGTCAGCCCCAGCCTGGAGAACATTAAGTGACCCCCTGGTAACTATTGGGTGCTAGGGAAAATGTGTATTCCCTGATCAGTTGCTTGCTGTCACTGGGTGAAACTGGTAACAAAAGAGTATATGGTTCTCTACTGAAAACCTGCTTGCCATGTCTTTGGTTGCAAGCAGAATGTCATGGTTAGCCATAGTTTGAATGGAAGATGCAAACTTGTCTGCAAACACTTGCCAACTACTCGCTGAGTGGCTGTGAAACTATGAAGAGTACGATGACAACCGGAAATGGAGAATATTCACCTAAAGTAAAAGTTGTGTCTTTTGAAACATGCTAGTTTCTGTGGCATGAGGCACAACTTTTGGCAATCAGTCTCAATTTCTAGTTTGCACTTCTTCAAGTTTCACTAACACTCAGTAGTTAGATAGCGAGTATTTACAGACAAGTCGCAATAATCTGCTTGTGACCAAAGCAATCACAAGGAGGTTTCTGATGTAGTATCTCCCTGTGACCAGTTTCACCCAGTGACAGCAGCTTCCAGCAACCACTTGGCTAACGTTCAGGGAATACCCATTTTCCCCTAGCCACAGTTGTCAGTTGTCCTATCGATCACACTTATTGGTTCCACTTGCTACTGGGATACTGGGAACCGTTTCTCTACAAGAACAGGTTCTCGATTCCCATCCCTTGTGGTCACCACTGTTGGGTGTAATCAGTTACACTGCACACACTTGCTACAATCAGTGGATTTTAGTTTGTGTGCAGAAGGATGAAAATGATATAGGGTCTATAATGGAGATATAGATATTACTTTTATTTTTATTGTAAACAACAAACAATAACAAAACTTTGCAACCATGTGCACAGAGAGCATACTAAGAGCCAAACTTAAAGCTACCCAAGAACCCAGGGTGATGACAAAGCTGAGTATATGCTGACCCCACTTCAGCCCAGCAGACAGAGCCTGAATTTCAACCTGTAACAATGGTGAGCAGTCAATCTTGCATGTTGGTATCTGGGACTGTAGCCTAAGGTATTTATTGTTAATTGGTAATAATGAAACAATGCATTTCAGGTCATTTACGGAGTAACAAAAAAGTACTGTAACAAGTAGTGTAACAAATTACTGTCTCTGGTGAGTACATAAGCAAAGTACTGTATTACTTTTAAGAAAAGTAACGAGTAATTACTGGTGGCCACAGTCTAAACATAATAATGATAATAAAAACTAATTTTGCACCTGTTTATAATTTTTGAACATGTTGGAAATTTCGGGGACCAGCTTCAAATTGCTATTTGAAGAACTACAATTTTTTGGCGGGGTCTTTCTCAGCTTCATTTTTCAGTCCCAGCAGTAGCTGCTTGCTTTGGACAAAGCCTAGCTTTGCTATCTGCAAAGCTCAAAGCTGATGGTTGTAGTTTCACATTTAGCTATGAGAATGACATTGATTTTGTCATCGGACTTGACAGCTATATTGTAAATACAGTATTTACAGTTTGAGAGAATTGCAAAGCAAAGTTAAAAAGTAAGAAAAAAATAATCCGTCAACAGCTTCTACTAAAATTTTAGCTTAAAATTTTACTCAAAACTGTTTACAATTTTTTTGCATGTCAACAGATCTATTGTTATTAGAAATGATTATGCACTCCATTGATGAGGAAGGATCATGCAACTTCTAACAGAAACAATAGGTGGATGGATAGATAAGCCAGCATTAAGAGAAAAAAGTAAAAAATGTGAAATCACACCAGCGACTGGAAAAGGGCATATATGCCTTGGAAAAAAAATATTTGGTTGCTCTGGAAAAAGCTATCAATAATATTGAAAAATATAACTCTTTTTACAGACAAAAAGGCATTCATTGTTTTTAAGAAACTGTGCAAACGGACACGCTGTAGTGTGGTCAAATAACTAACAGTTTTATAGCCTAACCACTGCTTTTAATTTCATATAAAACCTCAACACAATCATGCTGCAGTCTTTCTAAGTATAGTATTTTTCTGTGTTGGGGCAAAATGTGTTTACTCATTAGGGATAACCCAGTTCAATCTGATTTGATATTCTTACTGTCAGAACACACATATGTTCCTACTCCATCCTCCACATTGCAGTTTTATTTCCTTTGCTTCAAAAACAAACATACACACACGAGCGTGCTTTTGTTGCTTTGTACTGGAGAACTTTCCTTTGACTTTGTCTTAATCCTAAGTTTAAAAATGAGAAAATTTCCTGTGTCACGCTGCAAGCACATCTGCATCCTTCGCGAACACAGAGATAATGAGGGTGCAAAAGAATAGAAAAATTAAAAAGAAAGAAAAGTTAGTTTGTAAGAGGAGATTCCTCCCAGGCAGTTGAGGCTGGTGTGTGTATATATAGCAGAGCAGCCTTGCTTGTCTAAGGGGGTGTGCATGCTGATGGCCATCGATTGAAACAGAAGGTGTTGTCTGGCACTTCAGGCCATTCACACAGACTTCTGGCTTTGAGAGCAGTTATATTAACAACTTTGCCAGTTTGTAATTAATATGAATCTGCTGTTAGAGTTTGATGCACCCGGTTTCACTGTGCTTGTTTTGTAAGTCGTGATGCTTCTTTGCCATAAGTCTTCATGTGTGTTTACCAGGAGTAATATATACATCTGTTTAAAGTTAAGGATCACTATGAAGGATCATAAAAGAACAGAAATGAACAGCATTTGAATCAGTTGGTTGAATAATAGAAAATTAATCTACAGCTAAAAATATTTGTGATAGTTTGGCAATACTGACAATTTGTCAGTTCCACCTTCATAAATGTGAGCAGTTCTCTCACGTCATTATAAAATCCTAAATCATTTTGGGCTCAAGACTATAATGATCTGGAATTTTAACATAAAGAAAATAATGAATAAACACAGCCATAGATAGAAATACTTACTATTTCCTTTTTGTGTTTTTCCTAAAGTGACAGTATACAATATCACCGCTAGATTTCAGCAGAATGCCGACTGCAGTCATTGAGTTATATTCTCGTACCCCTCCCAATTCAAGTGCATAATCCTAGCTACCGTGGCTTCTGTAGGACAAACAATCTGTAGTGAGTGTAGGCTGTCAGTCTGCTGTTTATCTCAGCTGCCAATATGTGTTCACCTCTATTTATTCTGGAGGAGGGTGTAAAACTTCGTCAAAGGAGTCTGATAGGAGTTGGTGAGTCAGTGAAGCTCACTTCTATCCAGTGACAGTGATACTGAGGTGAGGTTTCTGTCTATAAGAGCTGCTGTTTTTGCCGCTGTTAGCTTCTGTTAGCCTCTGTTAGCTACTGTTAGTAAAACTCGCTTTGAAGTGGACCTAACATTGTTGGACTCTGACACTTAGTGAATAAAATCTCATATGATGTGAGAATGTAAATGTAATGATCCTTCATATCTTCAGTCTACCTGCAGACATTGATTAAAATTTGCCTCTATGGCAGCAAATGACTTCAAGTTCTCTTCTGCTCCAGCTTTGGCATACTGCATTTATGACTGGTCTCTAGCCATGTACATAACATGTGATTAGGCGTAATTGCAATGTCCATTTTGGCCACTGTTTACAAGATGGTGCGTTAACATGTAGGATCTGATATCCTTGTGCTGGTGTTGTCCCTACATCATTATAATAATGCTGGTCCAGGATCAACATTCCAACTGACCAATGACGTCTGAGCATTCAGTTAGCATTAGCCAAGAAATTAGCTAATGCTTTTAAAAACTATCACTAGTAAACAACACCAATAATCTATATTTTCAGCAAATCTAACTTGATAATATATTTTTTATATTATATAAATTAATAACTTAAACACTTGAAATGCTTACCATTTGTTCAAGAAGAGAATTTTATATAAACAAAGGCTTTTTTTCCCGCCACACTGCAATGCTATGAGATAACAACAAGGTGAAACATTATTGTGATGATGTAGGAACAACACCAACACCAGGGCAACATGGCAGATTTGACAAACCGGGACCTGCTTCTATGCATTTTTAATAGATTAAACCTAAGTTTATGAGAATGCATCAATTTGATGGAAGACATAATTTCACCGTATTCTTTCTTCTATTAAATAACCTCAAAAAATGACTGACTGTCCCTTTAACTTGCCATAATCTCCTACATGAGCATATCTCACTTTGCAGTCACAGGGAATTTTAAGGAAACTGGCATATACTTTTTGCTGAAATCATTTTATCTCATATCAGGGAATGTGTGGTGGTCAAATGGTCCAAATTATTACCTCTGCTAAGTCTATTTTATAGTTTGTGTGCCCAATGTGGCATTACTTCTCCTACTCATACCCTTCTCTCTCTGCTCACTCCTCTACAATCACGCACCGAAGACAGAACTTGTGAACTCGTGTTCACAACCTGAAAAGTTTCTAAGTCTTGTAACAACTTTAACCCTTCCCCATTGGCAAAACTAATCCTGTGAAGAAAATGATCATCAAAGCCAGACAAATTTACACCTTAGCCAAGTATCATGAGTCTTGCAATTTCACACAGACCCAGTTTTCCTCCACAGCAACACCAGGAAAACAGCCAAGTTTGCCACTTTCCAGATGGAGGCTAGGCTTTTGAATAATGACTAGCTCTAAAAGTTGCATTTGAATCTCTGTGCTACAGTGTTTACAAAAGTGCTGATCTCTACACCGGTGCTGAAGTCACAATACCCACAGTAAACTTTCTCACACATCAATCTCAAGAACACATTTACGCCTCATTTGAATATGGATTTATGTAAGGAGAAACTATTTTCACATCAGTTCGCGTTAAAATTACCAGAACTATTTCTTCTCTCACATTTTTTTTAACGTATTTGAATATTTCTCACTTCTCTAAGCAGTCTGCTGTCAGGTGTGTACATGCACTGCACATATACTGTAGGTGGACAGCAGAAAAATGCGCACTGAGCTTGTGTACACAGCTCGAAGATGAGCTTTTTTCCCTTCCATTTCTATCAAGACGATTCTCCTCTTCCAGTCACTGCTCACACACACACAAACACACACACAGAGGCACACTCAGTGCACATCTTTGTAGCGGCTCCTTCCTCAAATAGAAAATGTGCACTAAAACATGACAGCACTGGCGGCTAGTCTCCGAGAGCAGCCCCACTCTCTCTGGCCTAGATTCTTTCAAATCCGCTCTGGAAGTGCCTGCGTCCTCAGCTGCACTGCCAGCCCGCCAGAGAGTGAGTGAGCAAGCCATCTGGCTGCACAGCACATCAAATCCCAATCTGTGTTAATTTGAGTGTTATGGGCCATTGTTTATTTTTGAAAAAAAGAGAGAGAGAGAGAGAGAGAGAGAGAGAGAGAGAGAGAGAAAGGGAGAAAAAGCTCACTCGCAGGATTAATAACCCTTTTGTAGTTAACTGAGTGCTTTCCCTAAAGTTTTTGCAGCATGCCAGACACACTTCAGGTCACTGCTGAAAATTAGATGGGTCTAACCTGGCGACATAAAGATTTTATATAGCTACAAGACAATAATACCTTGTGGACTGTGCACAAATGAAGCTAATTCATAAATGGAGCATTTTTATAAATAAAAAACGACACTATCTAGGCCAGTAATCATGCTGAGCAGATAAAAGTGATTTTGCATTTGTTTCTACCACCTGGTGAAAACATTTGGACTCCCATAGGCGTTCCTTGATGTTTATTGTTTTTTTATTCAGATCCCAAATAACAGTCACCAGCAGCTACTCTTCCACAGGTTTTTTTTCTTCTTCTTCTTTTTAAATCCCTGTGCATTAAAATACTTTGATAAACACATTGCATTTCCATGTTTAAGACCAGATAGATAATTTTCTTGGAGTCCATGGCTTATAAGTGCAACACAGCTACTCGCTAAACAAGTAGTTGAAGCCATGTCTCTTTTTCTTTGTCGTCCCCCCCTTCCTCTCCCTCTCTCTTTCGCTTTTTTCTCTCTCTTTCACACACACCCTCGAACACACACACACACACACACCCTCGAACACACACACACACACACGCACATGCCACCCACCCTGACACATGGTGTGTTATGCAATGGGTGATGCCTAATTACCACTGACATCGCGGAGACTGTTCACTGCGAAATTAATCATGACACAGGCGTCAGCTTTTGATTTTTTTTTTCGTGCTTCGAGTTCGTACCAGCCGATGTAATTAATAAACCAAATGCACACAAATACTGATTAGACACTGACACTGATGTCTTAATAATAACGAGGTGCTTTTAAAACTAATGTCAGGTGAGAGATGAGGAGAACAGTGAGTGCAGAGAGACAGAGAAATTGGAACTAATTATTTTCCAACTATTAGGATGAGGCTGTTTTCACTTTGAGGGGCTGTGGGCACGGAGAGGGAAATAATATAAGAGTTCATGTGTAACAAGGGTGCATGAGTGTATCTCCACACAAATTCCAAACAGCTGTGAGCCCACAGTAGCTCATAGAGGGCTAGAGAGCTATTTATAAACGCAGCATTGTACTGGAAAGAGCTTACAGTATATTCAGCCATGCATAACATAAACAGTTGCTTTTCAGTTAGCAGAAAACCTCGCTGTTACTTTATTATTACAAATAGATGAACTGAGACTCCAGAAACACAGCCCACCCATATCTGGCATAATTAATGTGACATGCAGCTCATCAGAGCACAAACCTCTCTACGAGAGCCGGTTGCTCATTTCTAGAGGTTTTTGCTGCCTCGGTGGCAAATGATTACAAGCCAAGCAGTTTGGGATGAGACGCAGGCTAATTGATTTGACATCTCACTTTTTTGTTGTTTACCTCTCATACAGACGTGCTTTTTTTTCCTTTATTTTTTTTCATTTGTGTGGCTGCGATTAGCTTTGATCTTCCACTGGCTTCAAAGTGTAATGTATCGGAGTTGTTCATTTGGAAAACACAAAGAAAACTTGTTTCCCATTTGAGACATGACTAAAGAGAGCAGTGCACAGCTTTTGCTTTAGGTCCGTCTGATGTGTCTTATGTTTTTCCAGCAAAGTGCACCATTAAGCTATTTTAGACCATTTCAACTTTAAATCTTTGCTTCAGCTATTCTCCAAAGCCTCAGCTCCCGTCTGCTCTCAAGCTCAGGTGCGTCACTGAGTGCACCTGGACGAGCAGAGTTTGGACCTTAGAGTACTGAGAGGTACTCTCAGAGCTTATTTTCCTTTTTTTATTTAACATTCATTCTTTGTATTTTTTTTCCAGTGCATTTTTATATTGTTTTGTGTGATAGCAGAGAAAGCAAGACTAGGGTAAAGAAAAGTAAAACAGAAAAAGCCCTCACCCTGACTTAAACAATGTAGGTTTGAGTTATATGGTCAGTGACACAAATCACGTATGTCAGGATGCCTGTTTTCTTTTGATTGATTTATTATATTCAATTTCTTCCTGTCTATACACTACATACACTTAACATGGGCATATCATGGAAACCTTTTTAATGATTTCCTTGAGCTGTTCTTTTTACAGGGCGGAATGACCGCCCAACCGGTCACAACGGATGGCCGCTCCTCCCTGAGACTGGTTCTGCTGGAGGTTTCTTCTTGTTAAAAGGGAGTTTTTCCTTCCCACTGTCGCCAAAGTGCTTGCTCATAAGGCATCATATGATTGTTGGGTTTTTCTCTGTATGTACTATTGTAGGGTCTACCTTACAATATAAAGTGCCTTGAGGTGACTGTTGTTGTGATTTGGTGCTGTAAAAATACAATTGAATTGAACTGAATTGTACAACATACATACATAACAACTTTAACTAACAAGAATTGGTGCACAAATTTGAATTTGTTTTAGATTTTCTCTAATCCACACAGGGTCAAATCTTTTAATAAATGGTGCTTAAGGCTCTACAATGTCTTTTAACTTGACAGTGCCAAGTTCTATTAATTTCTTGTTATTGATCATGATCGACTATATCGACTGGAAACTGCAGGAACACCAGCATTACTGTCCCTTTTTGATGTGTGACAAATCAAGAGTTATACAGTTGACACTTGGACATGGTTGGGTGTTGCAGCAGGACAATGATCCCACACTTACATCAAAACTGGTTTTGGAATGGATAAAGCAGGCTAACATTAAGCTTCTCAAAGCTCAACCTCACCCATATTGAAAATTTGTGGACTACGCTTAAATGCCAGGTCTGTGCCAGGAAACCAGCAAATTTAAATGAACTCTACAGATTCTACCAAGAAGAGTGTTCAAAGATTCAGTGTGAATTATGCAAAAGCTTGTTGAAGCAAGTTTTAAATCACCATGGACTTAAAGGATGGGGACCAAGAAAGAAGCCCACATGCGTGAGCCAAACACCTTCTTGAGAAAAGTTTCATGGTCAGACAAGACAAAGTTTGAGCTATTTGGCCACAATGAGAGGTGTGTTTGAAGAAGGCTTTCAAACATAAGAACACTGTACCAGCTGTGAAGAATGGTGGCGGCAGCATCACGCTCTCAGGCTGTTTCGATGGCAGCGGCATTGACACATTGCACAAAACGAATGGAACAACGAAGAAAGAGGACTTTACCTCAAATCAACAGCTAGATGTTGAAACTTTGATACATTTGGTTGTTCCAACAGGACAATGATCCCAAACACAAATCAGAACTGGTTTTGGAAATGGATAACGCAGGTTAACATTAAGCTTCTGGAATGGCCTTCCCAGCGCCCCAACATCAACCCTTAAAAGCTGAGATTTAACCAAATATTAGTAGGGATGTATGTGTATATTCTAGCCTGTGTGGATTAGAGAAAATCCAAAATACATTCAAACTTATGCATCCCTTTCTTGTTAATTAAAATCATTAAAGATCTATGTTGTACAATAATTCCAACTTTGAGAAAGAACAGTTGAAAGAAATTGTTGAAAGCCCCAAATTACCATGACATTCATGCCCATAATAGGTGTATGTAAACTTCTGACCACAGTTGTAACACTATTCTACTCTGAGCGCTTTCTACTACAAGGCTCATTCACCAAATCACACAAGTGCTTCTATTTGACATTGCCATACAAGACAGTGAACGCCAAGATGAGGAGCCAGGAACCAAGCCACTGACCTTCAGTTTGGTAGATGACCCACACAACTTCCTGAGATGGAGTATGTAAGCACAATAAAGGCAATCAGTGTTACCTCATTCTTGCCATTTTTGTTTTGTTTGATTATTTAATTGTTTTTTGGATTGTCTGTTAATTATCTAATATATTAAACTGTAATTTCCAAAAAGCATAACAAAATATAAATTCTGTTACAATGCTGGTTCATGGCTTTTGCCCAAAACCTCTTTGGGATTCACCAAAAATTCAGCTGTGCTTGAAAAACCCTAAGTGTATCATTACACACTTCCACTGTCCTGGTGAAGGTGCATGTGGCGATCCAAATATGATGAGTCAAGTCAAGTGACTTTATTGGCATTTCAACCATGCACAGTGGTGCAGTACACAGTGAAACGAAACAGCGTTCCTCCAAGACCATGGTGCTACATATAACAGACAATCAACACAGGACTACGTAAAGTGCATCACAATCACTTCTGATTGTGGTTGCTTGATTCTACCTGCATCTGAGGAAAAGAACACACAGGGAAAAAATAGCAGGGGAAAGTAGTTTGTAAATAGGCCAGAACATCTTTACACAAAGTATCAGCACAGAGCCATATGTGCGAACACATGACACACAAACAGAAAAACATATGACAGTCACCAGAGACCCGCCGTTAACATACAGCACAGTTGTTTCCATATGCAAAGGCCAGATTCTTAGATCAAGGTTTGTGGATGGGATCTGCTTGAATTCACTGTGTAGATTTGTTTAGAAATGTGTTTTATCCTCTGGTGAAACTACCGGCATCTAGGGACGTGTGTGTCGTACGTGACAGACAGAGTAGCAGAAGGTAACCTTTACAAATGACACACAAACAGCTAGACAGTGCATCAGAGTAAAGGTGGCTCCTCTAATCCTCTCTCCTCCTGTTGTCTGGTTTCTTTTGTCTACTGTATCACTACATTATATCCCAGGCAGAGTGACACACTGAGCTCGGCCATTTCTTTGGCTACTGTTCTGATGTTCTGTTTGCTTCAGGGCTTTACCCGCCTCACTCCTTCCACTCAAGACAGCAGCAAAGAAAGAACCACTACAGTATTGCCTGTGTGTTAGCACTGTGATAAGTGTGTTGACACTTTGCTTTAGGTAATTTAATCTATATCTTTATACAAACAGCACTGCATACACGGTAAATTGCCTATAATAAGAATCCCATAATATAGCCACAGTGGGTATTAAGATGATTTTCATAATCAGCCTATCTCAGAACAAAACCACCTGTGTTGTATCATTATGTTGTATCAGTAGTAGAACATTTATATTTTTCATACCTGCTTAACTAAATATTACGGTAAAAACACAGATCACCCTAAACAACTCGAGTGCTGTGTGTTCAAATTATGTGTGTGCATGACACTGAGAAAGACCTTCTGCTTTCTGTTTGATTGACTGAGAAAAAATAATTATAATAATTTAAAAGG
This sequence comes from Tylochromis polylepis, assembly GCA_015107715.1. NCBI lineage: Eukaryota > Metazoa > Chordata > Actinopteri > Cichliformes > Cichlidae > Tylochromis > Tylochromis polylepis. Next base: position 18,501 of record VVHJ01004084.1, on the reverse strand, counting down.
TATAATTATTTATCCCACTAATACTCACTACTCTGCACCTTTAGATTTTTTCTACTCGCATCTCTGTACAATCTTTCCATCTAAAAGAACAAGTATACACTGCAGAAGTTACACACCCTTACTATCTGCACACCCACTACAGACAAAATAACAGTCGATATGATACGAGGGACACCTCAATTTCAACTTTATTTTATATTTAAATTTTTTGTAATATATCGGGATATTTATATATTAGAGATATTTGTATTATTGGAGCTATTTTGTAATATTTAATATTGGTACTTTAAATTGTCCATTACTGTTCTTACTGTCTTGGGACAACTGTCGCCACATAATTTCCTCTGGGATTAATAAAGTATTCTGATTCTGATCACTCCAACAACCCAGTAGCGTTGCAGCAGATGTAGGCCAGAAAAATACTAAAGCACTGCCTGTACAATACTGGGAGAAGTAGTGTAAAGAACATCTATAAGTCCAACTATAGTATTGGATAAATAGGTCAAACACTTTCACTCAGGAGACTGGGGTTTGTGTCCTGTGTGGACCAAATAAGCTTTTTAGTTGTTATTTGTATTTTCTTGTTAATTTTAAGCTTTTGGTCACAGTTTGGAAAGGTTTAGAAAAGATCATTGTTTGGGTTAAAAAAAAAAAAAAGAAAGATCATTTTGCAACATAATTCACAACCAGCCCAGAAGGTATATCTTGTTGTTAAGATACCAAGCTCTGACATCTTAACAACAACTGCCTCTGGTGCTGTTGGTCAACAAGGTGCCAGTGGAAACTGTGCTAGTGTTGGCAGAGGAAGAGAAAGGGGGGAAAGGTGTGTTCGGGGGCAGGGAGAGAGAAGGAAAGGTAGAAGTGTGGAGGTGAGAGTAGGGGCTTTAAATGTGGGGACTCTGAGTGGTAAAGAGAGAGAGCTGACTGATATGATGGAGCCAGGGAAGGTTGATATGTTGTGTGTGCCAGATGGAAGAGAAGTAAGTCCACAAGCATCAGAGGTGGATTCTAGCCCATAAACGTGGTCAAGACGGCCTGCTGAAGTTCAAACCGAGCATTAGAATTAGAAATAAAGGTGATTTAAGTGACTTTAAATGTGGCACGGTTTTTGATGCCAGACAGACTGGTCTGTACAATTCAGAAACTTTTGCTCTGAGGGAATTTTCCCACACAACCATGTTTTTTTTTTTTCAGAGAATGGTCTGAAAAAGAGAAAATATTCAGCGAGCGCAGCAGTGAGAATGCCTTGTTGATGCCACAGAATGGCCAGACTGCTTTAAGCTGATAGGAAGGCAACTGTAATTCAACCACTTGTTACTTCAAAGATATGCAGGAAAACATCTCTGAATATGACATAATGCATTGATCCTTGAAGCAGATGGGCTACTCCAGAAGAAGACCACACTGAGTGCCGCTCCTCTCAGCTAAGAACAGGAAACTGAAGCTAAAATTGGCACAGGCTCACCAACTTCGACAATAGAAAAGTCTTGATCTCTGATCAGTCTCATTTAGATAGCAGGGTCAGAATATGGCAGACATGGGGTCCCTTAGTACCATCATCTCAGACTGGTTTCTTGAACATGACAAAGATTTTACTGTACCCCACAATCACCAGATCTCAATCCAACAGAACAACGTTGAGATGTGACGAAACAGGAGATTCTCATAATGTGTGGAAACAGTGTGATGCCAATATGAACCAAAATCTGTGGAGAACGTTTCCAGCACCTTGTTGAATCTATGCCACGAAGAATTAAAGGCAGTTCTGAAAAGGGGGTCCAACCTGGTACCTGATAGGTGTATTTAAAAAAAAACAACCTGTGCTGAGTATATTTAAAGCTGATTAACAAACAAAAACTGCCAATTCATAAGGTGTTAACGCATGCATACCTTTATTGCTTAGCATCTTTTATCAAACATCTGCAAAACACTATCATATTTTATATATATCTCCAATCTACATTTAGAAAACGTGATATTTCAACACCAAAGCATGCTCGGATGTACACAATGCATTTGCTCTTAAAGCTCACTCTACCTTGGCATCTAAATGCTGCGGGAGGTGGGGGGAGGGGA
>VVHJ01004084.1:0-11623 GCA_015107715.1 Tylochromis polylepis | reverse complement strand
TGTCCTCTGGATTATCGCTGCCCAGCAACACAGCCACCTGACAACTCTGAATGTCGTAATTAAGGTAAGGACGGACGGAGCCCTGTGTTTTGACTGTACAGTTTTAATTCAAGGTGATAATGAAAGCAAGCCCCCCTTACAGTTGGAGTCGGGAGAACTGGATACTTACGGACACTGGCCTTGGCGCTGTGGAGGAGAAATCTAATAACTTTTAACCGGGACCGTTAGCCTCTCCCCTCCTTGTCTGCTCCTTAAGAGAAGTGGCCAAGAAGTTTATGCACTTTAGGAAATGGCCACAGTGATTTAGAGCAGTGTTCGTGGATTTAACATGCAAGCGCTCACCTGTCTGCAGAGAGTGATATATATATAGGGCTGTCAAATTCTGTCTAAAAAAAGTGGCTTAAATAATTCATACTTTGATCGTAGTGCACGGGTAATCATTCAAAAGCAATGCATGCGAGTTTTAAAGCAAAAAGAAAGGAGTGAAAAACGGAAACAATAAAGCAGACGGGCAGCCTTTTGGCTCCTTTTTTCATCTACTTTTTGTATTCTGCGCACACGCAAAATGCAGACTTGTGCATGTCCTGCAAAGGCAGAACGATCGCGGCAGGACAACAAGGAGGGGAGTTATGAGTCTGACAGCTGTTCGGGGTGTTTTTCTTTCTTTCTTGACTTTTTTTAAATTTTCAAAGTCTATGCACATGTGCACGGGACAGCCTGGGTTTTTTTTGCAGGCAGCAACACTTTAACGCCGATATCTCGGCCGCTCGCTCGCTCGCTCGCTGCGAGCCCTTCGCGGACTTGCACCGTTGCATGCAAAATAAATAGCGGGAGCATTAACCTCGAATTGGCCAAAAATCAATGCAATCTGCTGTGTTTGTCATCCGATTGTTGCCGGTCATTTTGAACCGCTTTTAGCACACAGTGAAGCCGCTCCGGCCGCCTAAAACAACAATTCAAGTTGTGTCGCAGCAATGTTGTGGCTGCATGAGCGATAACTATTGAGTGACAGCTTTCGGGCCAATCCATGAATAGGGCCTGATGAAGTTGCTGGATTTCTGGCCGAACTGGCCAATAGAGGCGCAGTAGGTGGGAATTTAAAAAAAAAAAAAGCCCAGGCGACGTCACGTACAGATAAATTAACCCTTGCGGTCTGGGTTTCTTCAAGTTATCGCTGCATCCCCTGTAGTGCGCCGATAAGGGGTTCGAATCATGTGTGAGAGGGACAAACTGTAGAGATTTATTTTGGACTTTATTAGATTTAACTTGTTTTTTAAAAAATATGAGACACTTTAATGTTAAAAAAATGTTGCCTGTGTAAATAAAACAATGAAACGGGCTTTACACTCAGAAATTTTTCAGTTCCTCCACATTTTTTTTATGCCTTGTTAGGTTTCACTTAAATGTGAAAGTGCAACTTTCTATAAGACATCTATAAACAGGAGACTGATTAGATTTTAAAGGGAAATAAAATTGCATAATCCTGAATATGTAACGTAATCTTACGCAGTCTCTTTATCTGAAAGTAAATACTCTTAAAAACCTTTGCCAATTATTGCAGCTTGACTGACCCTTTTTTTGTGTTTTTTGTCTTTTTGCTATGTTTACTAGGTAACTCAATGAGCCAGCAATGGAGACCAAAAGATACCAAAGTTTCTTTGATGGAAAGGACACAGAGAACAGATGGCCTCAGGTCCCTGGCACTATGGAGTACTGCTGCAGTACAGAGGATTCAAGTCTGACTGGCAGCGATATCCTGATGGACATAGTTAATGTCAACTGCCCTGCTGGAAGCCCGGCCACCGACTGCAAAGACAACAATACAAAAAAGCAGGAGCAGCCAATGCTTCAGCTAAGCCAGAACCAACCATTTGTTCTCCCACACTTCAACAACTCACTCCTTGGTCATAAGCAGGAAATGGACTCCAAGGAGCTTTCCAAGACTGTGGCTGAGTCTATGGGCCTGTATATGAATGCTGCCAGGGAGGCAGATTTTGCTTTTAACCAGCAGGGAGCCAATACCAGCCCAGGAAAGCTGTATCCAGCATGTGGACGGCCTTTAGAGGAGAACCAGTGTGGTCCCACAAAGAGCCCCAAATTGAAGCCGTTTGGTTTCCAGCAGCCTAGCGCGACTCCCAGAGAATGCACCGTGGGGACCCCGGTTAGCTCAGCATCTATGCTGGCCTCTTCTCTGTCCTGCAGTCCCCAAACCTCCAGTGCCATTTCCAGCCCTGGAGGCAGCAACAATATGGTGTCGTCTACCACCAGTCCTCCTACGTGCTTTGCGCCTCTGTGCTCGTCTGTCAGTAGCCCTGTCAGCCAGACTTCGTGTGCTGCAACTCTAGCCAACATCAAGCGCAGGAATTCAGTCACATGTAGCCCTGTGGAGTCCAGCACCGTGGGCTCACCGCCGCTCACCAGCCCGCTCAATGTCATGAGGTCTCCCATGTCCAGTCCTCAGAGTATGAGTAGTGTGAGATCCCCTCCATCCTGCAGCACTACATGTAACATTAAGTCCTCTGTCTCAAGCCCAACAGCTGGCAGCTGCTCTGGCACCTCCACCAACAACTGCAACACAGCGATGCCCTCCATCTCCAGTCCGGCCACAGCAGGCACCATGACTGTCAGCAGCCCACAGAACCCCTCCTCTGGCGGGTTTCCTGTGTCCAGTCCTGCTGACGGACTGGGTCTGGTGCAGAATGACACCAACAGCCCAGAAGCAGCGGGGCTGACCAGAGAAACGGACTTCAAGAATTTCGAGTTCCCTAAAGTAGAGATGGTGGATGGGGAGGTGTTCAACGTCGGCTTAGATCAGATGGGGATGGTTAAGTTCATTAAGAACGAGCCTGGGACTGACTTCAGGAGCATGTGTTTAGGCAGCTCCAAATGTAACGCTAGCAGCACGCCCTTTATCACACAGATTAAGAGTGAGCCAAACAAAAATGAGGGATGTATGAATCAACAGCCCTACGGTGAGCAGTCACCATCGATTGGCCTCTTCCCTGCATCTGAGACCACTTATCTGTCCCTGAGGAATAACATTGATGAATACAGTCTTTCTGGTATCTTAGGACCCCCTGTCTCCTCTGTGAATGGGAACTATGAGTCTGATGTGTTCTCCAACAATGTCCTGTCTAAAGGGGTTAAGCAGGAATCCACTGATGGCAGCTATTACCAAGAGAATAACAGCATGTCCACATCCGCCATTGTTGGAGTTAATTCTGGTGGACACTCATTCCATTACCAGATTGGAGCGCAAGGAACAATGTCTTTCACGCGGCACGATGTGAGGGACCAGACCAACCCTTTGTTGAATCTAATTTCACCCGTAACGGCGTTAATGGAGTCGTGGAAATCTCACCCGGGCATGTCCCAGGGGTCTCTCGCAGCCAGAGGTGAAGGATATCCGGGTCAGAACTGCATCTCGGACGGCATGTCGAGGTAAGGAACAAGAAGGTGTATTTAGGGAGTCTTTGTGTGTGCCTGTTTAGCGTAAATATCAAATCATGTTTGTTTGATTTCTTTTCTCTTTAGTGTACCTGTATAATAGTATGTCTCTCCAGAGTCTCCCATAGATGGAGAGCCAGTTTTCTGTTTAGTTTTTTTTTTTTTCTTTTGTAATGGGACTCCTGTTGCACAGGGGATTCAGGTTGTTTGCTTTGAGAAGTGCAAAATAATAACAACAACAACAGGGTTTGGGAAAGCCAGCGGGATGCTGGCTGGGGGAACAGGAATTAAAGGACAGGGTCCAGGTCATTGTTATAGTAGCATGTGATCACAACATCATCATCTCTCTTATTACAGGCCTGTGTTTTACTGTAAAACAGAGGCAAAGTTTGCTTCTTATCAGGGGCCTGTGTGTACGTACAACAACAAAATTTATTGGTCTGTTATCAGAAGGTCTAGCTGAGACCTTGTGTAATGCAAATATCTGCTTTTATGGGCCCTAGGCCTTTGGCAGCATTATAAATTATGAATGATTGATCACAGGCTTTGGTTGCCAAACTGATGAAATAAACAGTTGATTTTTGTGAGGGTGGTGGTGGTGCGGGATGGCTGGAACAAAACAAACAGGCCGAAGGGGGAAAAAATCTATAACAGCCGCCAATCTGACATAGTGGAACTTTGACACAGTTGTTGTGGTTCCAGTGTATTCTAATGTCCCGGCTGCATGTGAAGGAGGTAAATTATCAGCACGATTAATAATAGTGAATGTCACAGCCGTAAGCCATAAAACACACAGTTGTGTTGCTCAAAATACATTGCTATATTTGCCTAACAGTGACGGATGCTGCTGTTTATTTACAGTAAATCAAAGAATGGTTTGTGGTATATGGAGAATTTGCACGTATTATAAATGTTTCTAAATAACAGCGAGTGCCTCCTAGTGCTTTATAAAATACACTTTGCTATAATCTATTTATGCTTGGGGATGTCATAAATTCACAGTTTTTATGAGCTCGAGCAAAGACGCACTAAACAAAACCATAAATGACTTCCTGCTTACTTGGATCGCTTTTGATAAAAGTCAGACGCTTGCTGTAAGATAGGTGCAGCACTGTATCCGAGCCTCCGCTGGGATTTTGATGTACATTGCTTTGCTATGTTTGACTGACCATGCCAAGTCTAAGCTGAGCTCGGGCCGTGATGTTGCACAGAACCCTGTAATGGACATGTATTAGATCAAAAGTTTTCTTGATTGAATTTATTTTTTGAAAAAAAAGAAAAAAAGAAGAAAAAAAAACCTTTGCAGATCTTTTTGATTTCTCTGCATTTTCTATCATTTTCTTCAGCTTAGTGACTATCATTCAGATTGGAGGGAGATTTTTTTAGAAAAAGCCTTCATAATAAAGCGTTTGATCACTGGATATTCAAGTACGTCATCACTAGCAGTATGATTTACTGCAGCATATAAATGTAATCTATAAAATTGCTACTGCTCCTAAGGGGTTGATTGTTGTGTTTAGAATTTACCTTAAAAAGAGAGGTGTCGAACATAAGGTTTGCGGGCCAGAACAGGCTCGTGAAAGGGTTCGCCGGAAGTGAAAGTTGCGGAGAGCAGCACTTTTCAGTGCACTTTGCACCAGGAAGTATTCTGTCTGCATGTCATTAAGATAGGCTCATGGCATGAGAGTGATTGTCTGGACTGTTAATTTCATCTGAGGCAAAGATCTGAAACATCATCAGTTTTACTGCTTACTGACAAAAACGTTACCCGTAGCCAGCCCTACGTCTTCAGGGGAAGGTGGTTAAGGCAAAGAGCCGTGCCGACGCACTGATGTTTTGTTTTGTAATGACTGTAAACTGACTTAATGTGAAAAACAGAAAAAACTTTGAAATTCCTCTTAAATTTCTTAAGATTGCTTAAAATTCTGCTCATCTTCTGTTGTGTAACAGATGGTTCATTAAACATGAATATTTTCTCAATGCACGCTGAAAGAAATATAACACTTACATCAAATTAGGCTGCATGTGGTCTGTGAACTACAATGGGTTTGACACCCCTGTATTAAAAGTTTTTGTACTTATAATAACCATCATTTAGTGACACACGATAACCAGATGAATTCCTTTTAACCTTGTTCACATCTCACAAAAAAAACCCCTGACATTATTTTTTTGGCTTGGTGTAATTTTTGTTCTTTTATGTGTTAAACATAGATAGTAAGTGCTCTGTGCTCTGTGCCTGCCCCTGTCTGTATCTATAAACATTTGGCCTGATTATCATATCAAAATTACACGTCTTCTCCCGTTTGACGCGCTTTTCAGCTTCATACGTACAGTACACGCTTGTCTAGAAAGTAGATACTGCGTCTGCTTGTTTGTGCATGTGCTATAACAAGGCTTGCAGCTCTGAGGAGACTGATACAGCCCCGTTACCTTGGAGGCGACCCATATGGCAGGAGCCAAAGCGATGTTGACGGGATCACTGCCACCTTGGTCCTAATGAGATCCAGCTTAGCCCTAATGTCAGACAGGATGACAGTAAGAGGTGGGCCACATGGCAGGCAGTCAGGCAGACAGGGAAGCAGACAGATGCAAATATACATGTGTACATACAATATATGCACACACACACACACGCACGCACACACATGTGCATACTGTATATACATATATAAATGCATTAGGCAGAAGGCAAGACTGCTTTTTTTCTTTAGAGGTTACTGCCTTCTTTTAGTTTCCTGTTGTACTACTGGTGCTGTATTGATTGACAGCTATACTTAGGCATAAACACAGGCTTAGTGTATCCTGCCTGAAATTTGAAAGAGCACTGCAGGAAAATCTGTGGTACCGTCCAGCTTTGGACTGACTGCATGGTGCCCGGGCCCGATATTTCATAGGCAAAAATGTTACGTAACCATTAAAAAGCACAACTAAAACTCTTTGATCCGCTGAAGCCTTGGATGACAGAGTGTTAAATCCCTTGGCTCTTTTTTTTTCTCACTTTGGTTTCCTCTGTAAATGGTTTTAATTAAAAATGGCTGCTCATCTGAGCAGTCTGGATTACTTTGTGCAAAATGTTTTTACTTAGATTCAGAACAGAGGAAAAAGGGGAAAAAGGAGTCCTGGAATATTTGTATTTATGCGATGTTTAATTTAAACCTAATGCTAGGATAAAGTAGAAAGTCAGAATGGAATATTGCACGTTATTAGAGGCTTGAATGCGGAGATGTTCATTTAATATATGTATTATAAATGTATAATTTCTGTATTTATTAGATTTGTGGAGGAATACATTTTTAAAAAAGAGTGCGCTGCAGTTTTGAAGATATATAAATATGGTAATGATCATAAAATGACCTACATTAGGGCTCTGGATTATGTTTGCTCACAGCCTAAATCTCCAAATCTCTTTTCACCCTATTTAGGGCATTTTTGTGTTGGTTTTCACAGCAATTTTTCGCCACATAGAATTTCTCTAAAACTTGTCAGTGCTAACCTTATAATTTCATAATCCAACAACTCGAAGCCAACAATGCTTTTTTCAATTTAAATAAGCCCTTGCTGAAACTTGTAGCTTTCAGCACAGCAACAGGAAAAGTTGCCCAGCACTGACAGACACTTTCATTTGTTTTAAACTCGCAGCTGGTTTCTACAGATTGAACGAGAGCCCGTCGTGAAGAGGCACCAGAGTCGAGCAAGGAGAATGCTTTACGCTGGACTCTGGCCAACTCTCAATGTTCTGTAGAGGGATGAAAAGGCATACTCCTGAGAGCACGCTAATAAGGCTTTAATTGTATGTTCCTCCACTAAATTAATGGATGGAAATGATTTGATTAATTCAGACACTGCTGGATACTAATATCCAATTAAACCCCAACACCAGGCATGCACAGGGGCTCCCAGTGCATTATGGGTTCCTGACTATGAAGCGGACAGCTGTTTCTTTGGGTTGTGAAAAAGGATGTTACAGGTGAAGGTGTTGGGGAATGGCTTTGGCTCTCACGTGTCTGCCCAGCAGACATAACAGTGTGGCAGAGATATTGTCTTTTGTTGCGCGCAAGCGTTTTAATTATATGCACTCTCATGTGTGCCGGTGAATATTTAATTATATTGTAGTAATTAAGTGAAGAATATGATCATTTAATTGTGCTGGATATCATTTAAAGCGCTTATTCTGGCAAACTTCAAGGAACAAGTTCAGATTTCTGGAGTATTAGTGTTGCTCTTCTTCTATTGTGTAATAAAATGTAATGAATGTGAGGCTGCTTTAGAAAATCTTAATCTTGAGTGTGTGTGAGTTCTTGTTAACTACATCTCAAGTGCAGCCCTGATAGTCATCAAGCATGAGTGCCGTTTTATGCACTCATGAGCAAGATGAGATTTATCATATTTATATATGTATATATGTGTGTAACTAGCACATAATAGCATAGTAGAACCTTTTAACTAATACACTGGGTTTAGCTTTATGAGGATTGAAGACATCATGTTGTCATGCAGATGTTAATTGTCACATTTAGACAAAAAATTATTAATAACTAAATAAATAAATGAAGAATGAACTAGATGTAGAACTATAACTTGATGTCAAAATAATATTAGATTGTATATATTATAGTTTGTATCTATATATGTCTGGTGGTTTTGGAAGAGACTGGTTCAATGTTTCCCCGACACTGTGTAACCAGCTATTAACAGCCCACTATTAAGGGGCTCTCAAAGGATGTTGGGAAAAGGATACGCGCTATTTATTTAGAAGAAAATGAAGCTACATTACGTAAAACCAATTTAGTCAAAATGTGTTAGCCACAGCCCTGGCACGGCATACAGAATAATCCTTAAATAAAACGACAGGTAGACAGCCTATCCTTCTACAATCAAGTTACACATGTTTTAAATGAAGTGAAATGCTGCACGTAAAAAAAAAGTAAAGTACAGTATGCTAAAATTCATAAGCACGTGAGTAAATCGCTATGCGTGTACAGGGCTTTCTGGCTTCTTGCCTTGAGTGCAGCATTTAACTGAACCAGTCCTGCTGAGCAGAAATTAACTGAGTCCTCACATTGAGCACAGAATATAGTAAGGACAGAGAGTAGTCTAAATAGGTTTAGATTTTCAGCCTGTGAATCATATTAATAAAATGAAGCAGTGGGATACCGTGGCTTGTAGATGCAAAATGGATTTTCAGTGAAATACGATTTGTTAAGTCAAATCACCTTTAAATGTAGACCTCACAAATACAAATCCACACAGTGTCTGTCAAGCCCACAGAGTGTTGCTGCCTGAAACCATACACTGTGACATTATCATATGTATTTACATTTTTTTTACCCCCTTTTATTTTTAATTGATGTAAAAACAGATGCAATGAAATGCAATAAAAAAAATAAGATTAATGTCTGGAAAAAAAATGAAAAACACAAAACAAAACGTGTGCAGAAACACACAAACTAATGAACACACAGAGACCACAAGGATCCAGTTCTTTCAGTTCTTTTCTGTCTTCTGGGTAGCCCAGCACTGGTTGGTGTGGGTGGATTGGAGGCTGTGTAAACCAGAGTCGAGAGGCAGCATTCAAGGTATGAATAGTAAGAACTGGTCCAAGTGGTGAATTCAGCTGTCTACATTTCTCAAAGTCTAAAAATGTATCCTTAAAAGTGACGGTAAAAGCTCTCCTTGAGGCGTTTCAGCTCAGGAAAAACCCGGAAAATGTATTTTATGGAACGCAGCAGTTCGTACGACTATGAATGTACATATCTTGTGTGTAGGTAGTAACCTGTGTTTGTGATGTTGTTGGCCTTTGTCTCTGTGTAATAGTTAACAGTTTTATGGGCTTATCCTTGGATGTAGTTTTGTTCTTTTCAAAACAGGATTTCAATATTGCAGATATCCTCAGTTCGGTCAGATGTCCATGGAGTTATTTGGCCAGTGTGTTCATTTAGGTTATAAGGCAATGAGTGTAAGTTTTGAATAATCATCACCGAGCTTTTCCTGACTGATTAGGTATCACTCAAGCAATTGGATCACAATTATTTAAGCATTTTGAGGACATTAAATTATCACCAGCTTGACTTGGCAGTAGTGTTTGCAATTTTAGTACCATCACAGCCAACTATTGCTGTGCTGCAGTTGCTCTCAGCTATTAACTGTCCCTGGTGTGGCCTTTCAGGTTGTGTGAACCATATTTACAGCATCAGCAGCAGCAGCAAGCAACTCTTTTCCACAAAAAACTGATAGACCAACTGCTTTCTTAGGAGCAGTGAGCAGATATAAAAAGTAATCCACTAGTAAGTATAGTGGCGCATTTAGCTGCTGAATAGTCATATATCTCATTGGGTGTGGGTGTATACCCAAACAGAGCTAAAAGGGCGTGAACACTGAGATTTCTCATATCAAACAAAAGCTCATTTGTTTGATATGTCTGCATCTGCTGGGTGATCTGGTAGTTTTTGCTGAGAGGTTCACTGCAACAACTTTATAAGGTGATAATATGTCGGTGTTATGTTTATGGCTTGTCGTGCTGCCCAAACTGTATTTATGGTGCTTTAAGGGGCGAGTAATGGTCACCATTAAAATGTAAAGAGGCATATTCTCACCTCTGTCAGCTCTACTTTCGTTTCTACAAAAATTTGGTGTTGCAAGCAGCTCTGTCCAACGTTCTGTTTCCATTACTTCCTTTACTGTTACTGCTCCAACACAGTAACGCTGAATACATTTGTCAGCTCCTGCCGGAAGAGAAAAATTACATTAGCTAAGAGTTTAGCTATTTTTCCTTGGCTGTAAAATAATCTTAAAAACAGCTCTAAGTCGGGTACAGATCTGATCAGAATATTCACGCTTATTTTAACAAGCATAGCCATGAGGGTAAAGTGAAAGCCAGCTTTCTTTTCCAGCTTTTATGAATGGATATGTTTTTTACCTTGTGCTATCAGAGTGTAGGAGTAGATGCTTACAGAGGATGTAATCTTTTTAAAAGAACCCAGATGATACTGTGTAGCACAATGGTCGGATGCTTTTGTTGCACAGAAAAGAAATCATGTTAAAAGTTCCCACTCAGCCTCTCCCACACACAGCCATGAAGTCGCACACACACACATAAGTGCACACACATACAAGTACACAACGCTGCCGCCATGGTCGCCAACAGCAAGAACAACAGCACACATTCTAGGCCGGACTTGACACTCCAATAAAAGTGTGGTTACTGCTGGCCAAGGCTCCTGGGATTTCAATGCTTGTCTTGTCCTCACTCGAACTTCTTCCTGAAACACAGTCTGGTGACAGAGGGCCAGATTTCCACTAGGCCGGTCCTGTAGTTGGAGATCTACTCTCTATTACCTACCGCTGACATTCCCTTCTTTTGTTGAGGTTATTAACAAACTGCATAAAGGAGGTGGAAACTAAATACCAGAGCTGCAACAAAGCATAGTGCATGCTTCTGTGTGTTGCCCTGATTTCTGTGGCGTGCTGCTGTGTGAGATGCTGTGGCCGTCTTTTGTGCATCAAGTACTTTGTTTACCTAGCATGCAAGAAGTCTCAATGATTTCTCACAAGTGCTATTGAAGATCTCCTGAGTCATGAGCCTTGTGGGTCAGTTTGGTGATTTAGTCATACACCGCAACTAGAGGAAAATATGTGCATATTAAATCACAAATTGTAGAGATTAACTGCTCATAAGAGCCTATTGCTATTGTCATAAATGAAGAAAGTACTGCTTGTTGATCTAAATGCAAGGTGATGTGTCTTTCATTGGCTGGATATTATTCATTCAGCACTATAAAAACCAATTAGATCTGTATTTCATTTTTGGTGGAGAGGATGCAGAGAGAATCCATTTCGATTCACTCTCTCAGCATATAATTGTGTTCCTCTTGTATCCTGATATATTTGACTAAGCAAACAAGGCATGCCTTTATCATTCATGTTTAATTAGAGCTTGCCCAAGTATTCGTGCCAGAGTGCTTACGTTTAAGCCTGGTGTTTGTCTTGTCACTTTCTTCATGGAGGGGATGCCATGAAGGAAGACACTTCCAAAAAATGTTAATTGTTCAGCTTGAAAGGTTCCCAAAGTAGGTCATGCATAGTTGGCTCAAATAAACCAAAGGAACTGCGTTTGTGTGTTGGAGTTGTTGTTGGTGGTGGTGGTGGTGGTGGGGGGGGGGGGGGGCTTTGGAGG
>VVHJ01004083.1:0-11024 GCA_015107715.1 Tylochromis polylepis | reverse complement strand
GACTTGAACATTTTGAAGTGTGAGATATTAAAGAAGGGCACAGTAGAGAATAAAACTCTTTATGTTTGAACAAGTGTTGGTTGGGGACCTGAGAGAGACAGGGAGGGAAAGTGCTTCCTCTCCTTGCTAATCCCTCTTTTTTCATGCTCTTCTTCTCATCTTTTTCTTCTTTTTTATCCCTTGTTAAAATTAGAGCAGTGGAAACAGGGCCTCAACAGCATGTCATGGCACTGGAGCCTAATGGTTAATCATTACAGGCTGGAACAATGATGGCCAAAGACTGTCTTGGGACCCAACTCAGCAATCAGCTCTAAAGGCTCTAGAGCTTGGGGAATCTTTTCAGGCAAACAAGGACAGGCAGTTCTGCCTAAGACACAGGCAACGATATGCAGTGTACCTTCATTTTTCATACCTAAAATTAGCTTGGCCTTGCAGTTAAAGAGCTAGACTGTGAGTCTTGTTAAAAGTTAGCATGCCATCTATCTATCTATGTAGAAACACTCGTCATCAATGTGGTATTATTAGTCTACTGGTCTGATACAGGTGGTCTAAAAATATATTAGACCAGATCCTTGCTAGTACTGGGTTGGACCCTTTTTGCCTTCAGAAGTGCATTGAATCTTTGTAGCATAGATTTAACAAGGTGCTGGAAACATGACACGATAGCATCACACAGTTGCTGCATATTTGTTGGCTGGACGTCCATGGTCGGAATCTCCTGTCCCACCACATCCCAATGCTCTGTTGCACTGGGATCTGTTGACTGTGGAGGCCATTTAAATACAGCAAACTCACTGTCATGTTCAAGATGTTTGCGTTTTGTGGCATGGTGTGTTATCCTGGTGGAAACGGCCGTCAGTAGATGAGTACACTGTGGTCATAAAGGGATGGACATGGTCAGCAAAAATACACTGGTAGGCTGTGGTGTTTGAATGATGGTCAGCTGGTACTAAGGGGCCCACTAAGTGTGTCGCGATATTATCCTCCACACCATAACACTAGGACCAACCCGAACTGTTGATACAAAACAGGATCCATGCCTTCATGTTGTTTGTACCTGACCCTACCATTCAGATGTCACAGGAAAAATCAAGACTCATCAGACCAGAAGACATGGTTTGTTATTCAAGTTATTGTGCATTCATCGATGCTCCTCTACATATGCTGGGTGCATTTAGTGCCTCGTTGGTTTACTGTTGCATTCTTATCCATTTCTATCAGCTTGAAACAGTTTGGCTAGTCTCCTCTGACCTTATTTATCAGTGAGGCGTGCTCACCCAGAGAACTGTTGCTCACTGGATAGTTTCTCTTCTTCTGACCATTATCTATAAATTATCTATACAGTAGATGGTTGTGTGGGAAAATCCCAGTCGATCAGCAGCCTGTCTTTCACCAAGAACCGCTCCATGTTCAAAGTTTCTTAAATCACCTTACATACTCATTCTGACTGTCGGTTTGAACTTCAAAAACCTATCTTGCCCATGTCTACATGCATAAATGCACTGAGTTACTGCCATCACAAGGTGATGTAAAATATGAGCTAAAAGAAGAAGCCTGCAGTTGGAGTTGCCTGAAATAGTGATGAACCAACTAAATCACATTTTCCACATCAAAGTTAAAATGTAGTTTGTAATTGTGATGGACATCTGGAGGAAAGAAACCAACCTGAGACATGTTTGCATTGCATCAAAATCAAAAGCAGTTTAATGAACACTGAATGAGACTGGTCTTCTCTGAAGGCTGCTTTTTTTTTATTCTCTCTTATGGAGTAATTTAGGAAACTATTATTTTACATCTTTTAAAGGTCAAATATGTTTTGGAGTTTTCTCCATAGCACAATGATCTCTGAGGGAGAAATATAGATATTTAATCGTGACACGGGATCTGAATTCACTGTGTAAGGACAGAAAACAGTCAACAAACAAATCCAGCCTTAAACCCCAAAAATTATGTACATTAGTGGAAAAAGTTTAAACAAACCAGTGTTTCTGCCTGTGTTTAGCTTGGGTCCCTGTCACTTTTTTTCAATAGTGCCATGTTGCGTGCTAATTTAGTTTTACCTTGCTCCTATATGTGTGATTTTCAAAGGTCCACCATAGCTGTAGGGGAGTATTTGGACACTGTGAAATGTGGGTGCTGTCTGTGTTTGTTGTTGTTGGATGTGTTTAAGCGTCTGGTTGTGTTCTGTGTTCACTGTAAATGTCTGTTCGTGCATGTGTGTGTGATGGCAGTGCTGCTGTTGGTGCTAATGGATTCACTGAGAAAAACACTGCTGGCCATGATGTCAGCAGGGGTGTGAAGGGAATGGTAGGATGATGTGTGTGTTTGTGTGTGCCTGCGTGTTAGGGTATTAATGCCGTTGAGGCTGGGGAATAACAATGTGAACACTTTCGTCAATTTAGATCAGCGGGAGTGAGAAAGAGACAAGGGCACAATTAAAAGGAGAGGGGTGGGGGGTGTGATCGAGACAAGAAATGAAGGAGGGGAGAAAGAAATGGATAGGAGGCAAGAGAACGGGAGATGCAGCCGTCTCTGTCAGAGAGAGAGAGAGAGAGATGCAGGGTGATTAAATCGAAAATAATGGTGTCAGACAGAATGAAATGAGAGCAGAAGAGAGAGGCGATAGCAGCGATGGAGGAATGGGATAAGAGAGGATTATTAAAAGAAGACAAAACAATGTCGTAAAGACCCAGCAAAATGAAGGCTAAGAATTATGAGCAAATTATAAGCGGGAACAGCAAATTTTCTGCTGCTTAACCTGTTCAACAGCACCCTTAAGTGGGGAGGACGAGGAGATGTGATGTCAATTTGCAATGAGAGGAAGAAGTCAACGAGGGAACATTGCAGCTGGGGCTGAAATTAGATCACATCAGATATGAGGTGCATGAAATTCTACATTAAAACAGATTTGACTTCACTGGACTTGACAAGAACAGTCATAATATATGATTGGCTTGACTTTAAACACTTTGGCACGTTGCTGATTTAGCACACTAACCAATTTAAATCCCTTCATAGGCTGGCCTGGTGAAATTTAATCCACTGCTTGAGCTTAAACCACAAAAAAGAAACAGGCAATAACAACGTAGCACAACACATGCACACACTATATTTCCAAAAGTATTCACCCACCCATTCAAATCACTGAATTCAGATGTTCCAATCGCTTCCGTGGACACAGGTGTATAAAATCAAGCACCTAGGAATACAGACTGCTTCGAACAAACACATGTGAAAGAATGGGTCGCTCTCAGGAACATAGTTAAACCTTATGGATCAAGAATGGAATATTCATATTCTATATTTTCAACTCTAAGATATTTTTGTGCAACATGACTTGTCCCATATTCTGTGCTTGTGTTTCCTTGCCTTGCCTGCAACTGGTTTGCCATTTTGATGTAATTTGTGTGCAGATATGTGCTTAATAAATTAACTAAAAAACTGTATATATTTAATGACTTTGATGCCACACTGAATAAATAAGTGAGATATATTATTGCTTAGATCACATCTATAAAAATAAACTGAACTTAAAGTGAATGCACTGTCCCCGATACGTATGAAAGAAACACTTGCTGCTTGTGACACATGACCAGCTGGTGATACAATATGTTCACATCATGTATTACAGTGCAATACTCTGGTAATTCACTGAGAGCTATTAATGCAACACTTTTGTAACACTAATAGCTTTTATAGTCAGTGTTTTAATTTGTTTTCTATTTCACATAGAACGATCAGATTAACTGGAAATTAGATGTTCTTCCAATTTGCTTTCCCTAACAAAATTTGCCTGACTGGAGTATTTCTTGTTACCGGGTTTCGAGCACATTTGGCTGGCACGCTGAGCCGGAAAAAATAAACAGGGTATGGTGCAGTAGTGAAAGCTATGAATCACTGGGTGCAGTTACCTGGGCTTTCCCAAATGTAATCAGCCTGATCGACAATTCCCATGAAGGCGCTTATATGAGTTCTGAATAAAATGATACAGAACACTACAGAAGGCAGTCTAAAAGAATAGCTCTTACAGTTGCAATGCAATGAATTTGACCTTACACCATATACAAGCATGATGGAAAAAATGGGCCTACTTTTACCAAAATATGTGCTTTATGTGGATACAAAATAAAGACTGATGTTTCACCGAAAACTCACAGTGGTTTGAGGTTAAATTTGTCAGTTTAATAGTATTTCTTGGAATAAACCGTATGATTGTATGAGGTCAGCAGCTGTGGGAGCGGATGGGGATTTTTCCAATTTTCCAAAATAATATCTACAAATTGAATCGAAATGCGAAAGTGAGTTTGGAGTGATTTATCAAACAAAGGTCAACCCCCCCATCCCCCAGGTCACCCTTTTCTTCTTCCTCCTCCGTCTCCCCTCTCCATTCTTCAAGTTTACGGCGTCCACATGTCCACCCTCACGGCTATCAATTAGTTAAACCATCAACCACCTGATCCTCTCTTTCAGTCCTTTCTCCTCTCTTCAGATGTTTTTTTAAAAGGCAAAGATGGCAATGCTGGTAGTAATACTGTTGCATCTAAACTGATGGTAATTTTTAGTATCAGTTACTATCCAAAAAACTATTTTTCCCTTTCTTAGGCGCATCAAAGTTACATTCTTTCAAATGGCTGGAGGGGGCGACTCCTTTGATTATGTAGAGCAGACTGTATAGATGTTTATGGTAAAACAATATTACTGCCCATGTTCTCTGTGACCTCAGTAAACTATTTCCAGATGAATTTATGGTCTCAGTTATTTTATGAATGATTATGCCTTTTAGATAAAATAGCATGCCTTAGGGCAGCCCTGCCTTCTGAATGATAAGTCACTACCATGTGGGCTCAGAGCGGCGCCTCAGTTTCATAGCCAGAGCCAGCCTTTTCTTGCCATGTGGAGTTTCAATAAAACAAGTTGTCAGTGGCCAAACACTCAAGTTGAGGCTTTCAAACGACTACACAACCCAGTGATTCACTTCATGGTGGCTATGCCCATCTTTTATATATAGTAGACTTTATGAGCTGAACTGTGCTCTTGTTGGGGCCATTTACAGCTACAATGCAAAAACCTCTGGGAAGCAGAATATAGGTTTAATGTGAGGTGTCAAACCAGGCAAAGCACTGTGCTGAAACGATAAAGAAAGCAGTCTACAGAGGCATGATGATTGCAATGAGTATTAAGAATGGAACATGAGGGTTTTGTGCTGTGGTTGCTAAAGCTTGTGCTATCTTTGTTGCAAAACAATCAGCATATTGAAAGCTGACAATCAAGAGACATTTCAAAGAAAAAGGTCACTAACTAGCAGCACTTAGAAGTTGTCATAGCAACTAGTGAAATGCAGCTAGTGTTTTGGGAGTTGTCAGCAAACTTGGAATGCCTCTTTGACCAGTTGCATTGCCTACCCAATTTATAATTTACTATCATATCTTTTACTCTTGTACAGCTGTGCCAGTGTCTGGTTTACTTGGCTGAGTCTGAGTTAGGATGAGATGGTGTGTTACATTACAACTGCAGCCAATTTGAAAGAAAGGAGGGGGTGGGGGGGATGAGCCTTCCTTTTTATTTATTCAGCTTTAATGTTGAGCAGGATAAGTTGGCTGCACCCATTTTGTCTGTGTGAGAGAGTTTGCCTGCCAGCAAAAAAATGCCATCTTTAGCTGTGAACGAAGATCGTAGTTTGCACTGGAGAAGCTGTGCGGGAGGAACGCACTGTGCAGGAACTGTTGCTGAGATTTCGCATGGTGTAGACCTATTAACACAAGGAGATAAAAAGAAAACAACAGCGGATAACAGGCACTTTGATAGGAGTATATCTATTTAAACTGCGCCATCTACTGATTATGATACCGATAAAGTTAGTTCAGAAGCCTCCCTTTACAATGAACAAGGCTGGGATCTGTGAACATCAAATATGCAATAGTCTAATTATTACTTGGGGAAGCATTGTCATGGCACAGGCAGCTTGTATATAGAGTGACCATAGCTGTATATGTGTACCTGTACCATTTTACATATGAACAGCATGCTTGCTGTGCAGACTTGCAGCATGTTGCTGATCATGTGCTGGCCTTCTCTAACATGTGCTGTGCTTTGCTCTGCCGCTCTGGTGTGATGTGTGTAGTGTGTGGCTATGAGTCTATAATTCATAGACATATGCACTCTTCCCTTTGAAATCTATCCATAATTGATTCTGCCAGTCCCACTGTAGAGATGGTTAGGGGGCTATCTATCTCTTTGACTCACTACTGAGCACGCGCCTGTGTATAAGTCTGTGCTTGCGAGCGTCTGGGTGTGTATGCTGGCGAAAAAGAGACTTGAAAGAGGTTGGAGAAAGACTCCTAATGTGGGAAAGATCATGGCGCAGTGCAGTGTAAAGCGCAGGCTCTCTCTCTCGCTCTCTCTCTCTTTTTCTGTCTCCCTCTCTCTTTTTCAAATGTCTCCCTCATGGGTTTCTGAGAGAAACAAAGGAGTTTTACTTACCTCTCTCCCATGCTTGCTTCCTCCTCCATCCTCCATCCTCCCCTGTCTTTTCCCTCCCTTCGTCCTCCCTCTTTTCCCTGGCTACATTTCTGTCATTTTCTTTTACTCTCCCTCTCTTCTCTGCCTCCCTGGCTGTTTTGCTCTATAGCTAAATGGGTCCTCCATCAGTGTCTTTGGAACCATTAGACTGCTCTGAATGGCCTTGCCAATATGCTCATTTGATTTACCTTTTTATTTATTTATTTCACGTGGCACCTGTGAACAAAGCAGTGCTACTGTACTGCTGCTGTGGTGCTTTTGGTGACTACCTTTGCCGTCGGCCAGTGTCAGAAATCCTTCTCAGGCTATGATGCAACTTGTGGCAACCCCTATAGAATTTGGCCATACGATGAGTATAGCGTCAAAATACTTGTGACGTCACTGACCTACTTCCTGGCGGGTGGAAACATTCCAACCAATGTGGCAAATGTGTAGAAGTTGAACTGAAGCTGCCTGAACTAACTTTTGATCTAAAAGACAGAAAATCACTGTCTGATGAATGGAGGGTGCCTCCTGAACCAAATTCATAAAATAACAATTCTTTGTCCTCTACCCTACCAAGCTGTTTGAAATTCTAGGAGCTCTTATGAAACTTTAGCACATGCAGATACGCTCCCAGTACTGCACTGGGTGGTTAGTAGTGTGTGTAGACAGAATTTGCATTGTAGCTTGAAATCAGAATATTGGAAAATGAATTAAAGCTATTTTTCCAGATGCTGAAAAGTAATCAAAATAGCAATTTTTGATATTGCAATTTTATGTCAAGATAAGCTGAAATCCATTTTTGGAGATAAGCTTCCCTCCATTTTTTTGCAAAGCAAAGCAACTTCCGGCTTAAAAAAATGTTGGGAAATGTAAGTATCATCAATTTGGAAACATCCTGAAGAGCAACATATGTTTTTCCCTTACCATTCAGGCCCATACTCTTGTTCACAGGCTACCATAGCAGTCTTACATCTCCAGCTGCAGACAGAACTCACAGTACAGAAGTAGCATAAATGGGTTTTTTTTATTATAAACCACACTGCCAGCCAATCTGTGTATTATGGTTATTGTCCTTTTTATGAACTTTTTATGAACTTTGCTCCCAAAAAGGCCTCTTGAAAGACAGCGAGGAATCGACACGCCAAGATAGATTTTGAGAAACCTAAATTTACCAAGAGTAGTTTAGGCTAAACTACTTTTGGTAAATAAAATTTGATAAGTATATTTGAAATATTCACTATTTATAAAAACATCAGACAATAACAGCTTATAGTGTTAACAATTTTGACATAGTTTGACTTTATGTATCTATGATGCTATTTATATATAATAGAAATCTTCTACTTCTTACACATTTATTAATCTGCCAGCTACACTTTGTAGATTCTGATTTTGCATGCATTGGTATTAAACATAAACTATTTTAAGTGTGGCCAAAATATTTTATGAAACTAGTTCCAGCTCAACCAGCTGTCACCAAATGTTGCTTTGAGTGTGAACGTACAGCATGATCTTATCACAGGGACTCAAATACTGCATTTCTGTCAGATGCTGCTGGCGTTTTGTGTCAGCACTGAGGCCAAAGGACACATTGGATGCCAAGAGATAATGTTTAAAAAGGTGGTTCAAAAGTCCATACTGGCAGACTGGAGGGGTGGCTGTGGAATAAGTCTCATTATGCCATCCAGGAGACATTAAATTGTGTCCTGTTTTAAAGCTTTGTGTTATTCACTTTTGACACCCGTTGTGCTGTTGCTTTCACACCTTCACAATATTATCCTTGCAAATTAAAAATGCTTATAGTACATTTCTGATGGCAGTGGGGAGTGGACCCATCTTACTAGTGCCATAACCAAGTGACTCATGGCACCAAATTGGTGGACAGAAATCATTCACCTTCAGAGTAAAAGTAGCAACAAACATGTCAAAAGGCAGTTTGGGTTGCATTTTTTCAAATTTCACTACCGCTTGGCAAGTAGCTGGCAAGCGTTTGCAGACAAGTTTGTGTTTTCCAAGCAACTACAGGCGACCATGGCAATCAGGTATCAAGAAGATATCACAAGAAGGTTTTTGGTTTAAGACTCTTTGATGTAACTGATTTCCATTTGCAATGGCCAGAAACCTCCCGCAACCATTCTCCAACTGGTTGGGAATTACACATTTTTCCATCGTGACTGAAGGTCAGCTGGGCATCACCGACTAGTCCCTCGGCCTGAGGGCTTAGAAAAGCAGAGGTATTTCCCTTCCACAGATAACTTTAGTAGTCAAATAGGCAAAGGAGAGACAATTATTAATACAATAATAACACAAGAAAATGAGGAAATTTAAGTTGCCTACAGTGTAACATGTAACATGTGAATATCGATAAAGGAGGTTTAGAAGTCAGATCGGATAAGTTAATTTAGGGGCTGTGTTAATTTACTGGACAAACTCATCATTCTGTTTAAAACCACATGATGTTGCATTGTTATAATAAGGATTCATTCAGGTTCACAACAATTCCTACAAGATGTTATTAGTTTTAAATTATAGCAGGTTAAGTAATACTGAGTTATGATTTAACAGTGTTTTGAATGTACTGTTAAGAAAGGCTATTCTAGGGGTAAATGCTAAGGTAAGTTCGGGGGTTTGTCAGTGTATGGTTGAGAAAGTGACTGGGCTAATGCCCAGGGAGCTAACGACTCCATCTGCTGCGCTCACACACACCATTAAAACCACAGCTGGAGACACACCTCTGCTTGTCTGTGTCTTTCGCGCTGTCGTCTTTGCATCGCAAGCTGAAATTGCTTCATTGGCATGAAAGACGAAAGCACAACAAATAGTCGATAATAATGAATGTTCAATACTAATTTTGAACTGATTACCAATTTACACAGTACCTGTTATGCATCTCTTGCTTTTAATTGTTAATGTCCCTTCTGCCTGGTGCTGGAACAGCTTGATACATATTTTCAGCTTCATTTGGCTCTCAGTATCATTCTCCAGCTGTCTCTGCATCTATTTTTTTTCTGATTCACTTGCATTATCAGTCTTGTTCTCCTCCTATTTGTCAGTAGGTTTGTGTCTCTGTTTACTTTTTTTTCCCTGCTTCCCATTTTATAAGCCCCCACCCTCTCTCTCGTTCTCTGGCCTAATTTCTCAGTTTCTCTCTCTGCACTTCCATCTAAACGCAGCCATTGCAGAATTTCCTTATTGCCCTACCTGCTTGAAGCAGTGTTTC
This sequence comes from Tylochromis polylepis, assembly GCA_015107715.1. NCBI lineage: Eukaryota > Metazoa > Chordata > Actinopteri > Cichliformes > Cichlidae > Tylochromis > Tylochromis polylepis. The sequence goes on along the minus strand of VVHJ01004083.1, from coordinate 1,300 downwards.
TGCAGCTCTGTTTAAAACAGTAAAGAAAAAATATGCCCAGGAGGCTGTTTGAATAACTAAGACATTGCTTGTACATATTGTTGCTTTACTTCACGTTTTATGTAAAAATATATCTAATCAGTAGTGTTCACAGTGTTTTGTTTTTTCCTCTTTTTGCCAGTGTTAGTGGAAGGCAGTTGCTGATTTCTTTCTTTTTTAAAATGCTTCAAATTTCAGTTGAAGAAGGTTTTGAGGTTTTTAGTTGTTTCTTGTATGAACAGAATTTGTATTTTTTAGTTTATGACTACTGTAGTAAAGTGTCATTCAAGATAAAAAATTCTGTATACAGTATATACAGATGGAGCATTGTGAAAATATTTTGCACTTCACTTCATCTCTTTGGATTCCTGTCCATTAAGTAACACCAGCAGAGTGATTATGCAACAGATGTTATGAGTCATTGTATCTAGTCTGATAAGCTGACTTGTGAATTTTAAAATAAAGAACCAATTAAGAAAAGTTAATTTGAAAATAGAGCAATATAAATAAGAAAATTGACAGAAAATAGCTAAAAAAAAATAATGGAAAAGACACTTAACAAATAAAAAAAACATAAGACATTACACAAAATGGTAGATCACAGTAAAACAGCAAATAAAATGCTGATTAAAGAGAACTGAGAAATAAAAACATCAAAACTAAACTAAAATAATCAGAGCAGAGGACTCTGTGGTTCATAAATTCAAAGCATTTCAGATAGTTAGTGTAGTGTAAAACCACAGGGATCAGACTAATAAAATTCTTTAAAAATCAGTACAAATCCTAGAAGATTTGTGTAAAGAGTTTTTAACAGGCTTATTGTTTGATCTCCCAGTAGTCTTGTATTCTCCAGTAGAACTGGCAGGACTGGGAATACATTGACAGTTAGAAACAAGTGAGAGAGCCTAAATGTAGCGGGATCACTGTTGCACATTCTCTAGGATATTTTCTGTTAACCTTGAAAATCTACCTGTTGGCGTGAGAGTTTAAGAGGCAGAACCAGGCTCAGGGAGGGGCGGTCATCATAATTTTGTTCTTTTCTTGACAGTATGCTGATACGAAACTCTCTTTGTCCATAGTAGTTCTGTTCTTATTGACCTTTAATATGAGTTAAAATAACACTCCTCTAATAAATATGAACAAATAGCATAGTTAAGATATAGAAAAAGCAGTTGTTGCTAACGAATGTGCAAAATCAAAGTCATCCCTATGCTGTTTTTATTCTACCTGTTCTCAGTTTTTGTATAACTTTTTCACACTTTGTCCCCTCCCCTATCAATTC
>VVHJ01004082.1:0-10811 GCA_015107715.1 Tylochromis polylepis | reverse complement strand
CTTCGCTTCCCCTGCGCTGTCCTTTTATTCATATTTACACACACAATTACACAGCCCCCACATCGTAACCCCATTTGGTACATCATAAAAAGCTAAGGCACTGTGTATGTATGTGCACGTGTGAACCTGTGAGTGAGTGTGTGCGTGTGAGAGTGTGTGTATGTTTATTTATGACTTCCTGGGTAAACATTCAACGGCATCACCCCCATCACAAAAGAAGTCACCAGACCTTTAACTTATATACACATAGCTTAACCCCTTCACTGGTCCACTTCACATAAGCACTATACGGTCATAAAGATAAGGCTCTACTTCCTTATAGCTCAGGAACCAGGCCCCTTCTCATGAAGGTACCTGCAATAAAACACCTACAGGATGAAGGAGGATTCACTCACAGACACAAAAGAATTCCTCTAACCATACAATTGAATATAAGACTCACAGTTTAGACACAACAATGACAACATTTAACAATTAACTCCAACACCTTCCTCATGTGCAGTTTAGCCACACGCGCTTAAGTGGAAGCTATGGTTCATGCAAAGTGTTAATGGTAGAACACACTGAGCTTAGATCAGATAAAGGCCACTGTTTCTCCCTAGCTTTCTTAAAAGCACAATTCATATTGAGAGGGAAATGCTTCTAGGAAAAAAACATGGTACAAATGAACAAGTTCTGCTTTAATTCTTTCTATATAGCTCTTTCCAAACCGCTGCTTTCAATATGAAATTACTCAATTCTCATGGTTGCAAAACTTGAAGGTCTGTAAATCCTTTTATTTTCACTATGCACATTACTGCTTACTATTGAGCCAATTGGTGTAGTTTTAATTAACCTGATGGGGATGAAAATAAAGTACTTGATGTACAATACTTGGTAAAAAAGTAAGTGAAAGAACCACAGAAGATCCCAGTCATATTCAGCACCTTGTGATGGTCATTAATTTGTCACATGCTCATAACTACAGGGCTAGACTGAAGGATCTGCTTTCTTACTACCTAAAAGTTACACGTTCACAATGACCCACATCATACTTTGCTGTGATATGTTTTCAGAAATAGATTTTTTATTTAATGTGTATATTTTATCCTGATTTCCCACTTTATTTTAACTTTCTTATTTCAAAGAAAGCTTTTCTCGTTAGTCACTCTCAGTAGTTTTTTTTTCTTTTTTTTGCATAGTATTTTGAGGGGGAAGCCATGATTCACACAGTCGCTTTGCAACAGTTCATCTAGAGATGTGATTTCTGCAAGGCACTGATGTGAGCTTTAATCTTGAAGGACCATTAATTAATGATTTTTGAGGCTGATGAGCTGACAGGTCTTCCTTTCCTGGGGCGGTCAACATGAGAGCTGGTTTCATCACAGGTTTTTGAGAAGCTTTCAAGTTCTTAAAATTTTTTACAGACTGAATGACTTTTATGTTTTAAAATAATGATCAACTGTCTTTCTCCTTTATTTCTTTGAGTAGTTCCTGCTAGAATTCAGATTACAAAAGAAGATGAATTGGGTTAAGCGCAACAGAAGTGAAATTCCACCCATTTACTTTGACAAGATAGTTAAGAAACCATTTCAGCTAACTGCTCAACCCAATGTCACTGCAGAGTGTGCATGTGTAGACATGCCAGTCCACTGTGCCACTCCAAAGTGTGAAATGGACATACATGCAGAAGGTGCAGTACCAGCAGAGGGAGATAACACATTAAAAGCCAAGTAGTTGCTAGTGACCAACAAAGGTATGAAGTACATTCCATAGTCCTTCTGTGCCACAAACAATTAAGCTAGGTAGCTAATATGCATGTATTTACATGTGAATGTGTTATTAAGGCTTTCCCATGACTATTTTTATATTGGCTTGAAATAAAATATCTCCCTCTGCTGTTATTGTATCTTGACTCTCTCCTTTGGAGAGGCAAAGTGTGAATTAGACACAGTGGACCGGCGTGTCGATTGCACGCTTTGCTGTGATACTGGTGTAAACCGCTTCATGAAACTTCAGCTTAAGGCAAATACTGGCTGCTTACAAGTATGTAAAATGATGCAATTTTAAATATGTTATTTGAAAGTTAAGATCTCTCCAGTACTTTCCTACAATGATAAATACAAACCTTGAGCTTTTAAACTCAGTTTGATATTGTATTTGTCCTATTTGTTTGTTTCATTTGTCCTTCCCGGTTTCTACTGTTCTTACAGTTTGATATTTTGGAAATCCAAATAAATACCATGCATGAATTTCAGGCACACTGTTGCGTGTGTTGTCAAGTATTTTTTTGTTACTTGAAAAGGTAAGGGTTGTATTATTATTCATGCTATGCAATTACACAGTAACAAGCAAAATGACTTGGCATGATATTCATATAACATTTCACCATACCAGTTTTTTACTGTGCTGAGTTTGATGAAGGCTTGGATGTAAACAGGTCAAAACCACTCTCTGTAGACCAGACCCATTTTTGGACATGTCTCAAACTCTATCTTCCTGTCATCAATTATAAGGCCTTACTTCATTTGCTGTGACAGAGTGGTGTTATAAATAAATCTGTCTCGCCTACAGAGCCGCAAGCTACTAAAATCTCTTCTGTGTGCTTCTATTTGCTTTCGAAACCCTTTAATTAGGAATATGATTCCAAGATAAACATCCTGGAGCTTCACCAGCGCAACATCCCCTGCATTTCTACTCTACAACTTACAACCATACACCCAGTCCCTGTGGCATGTAGTCATTAAAATTCCGGATCAGTCACAGCATAAAAGTAATTTTTCCACAGTGAAGACTTCTCCTCTGGTGTTGGTTGAGCATGATTTTGTTTGTGGTGTCTTTGTTCTCGTTGTTTTGTTTAGCGTCATTAACTAGAGAAACCCTCATTACACATCAGGGAACATTATATGTCATTACGATTTCCCCATCACATCATTATACAGTATTCCAGTCATACACTGAGGCTTTTATGTTCCTCATAGTGTATATCTTCATATCCTGCGATTCCGGGAATCCCGTCCTCCCCTGCTGTGAAAATGTAGCTTGGAATACAATGTGTCCAGATTAAAAAAAAACTCATTGAAAATGCCATTAAATAGCTCCACAAGGACAAACTGTATTAGATTAGATGAATCCAGTTTGATTTAGGTCACTGTGAGTATTCCAGAGTACTTGCAGCCAAGAAAACACAGAGACAAAAACGACTGCACCCCTCTGAGAACACACCTTGAGATGTATATATTTAAAGCTGTAATTTTATTGGGCCATTGGTTCCCCATTTCCTTTGTATAATTTGTTACAGAATGTACTTCCACTTTCTGAAAGAGATTTAAAGAAAATGTTAATACAAAAACCCATGAAGAAATTTTCTCCACATGTTAGGATTAAAGCTTTTTGTAGGAAAGATCCCATCCGTCCATTTTCTTAACCATTTATCCAGCTCAGAGTCAATGGTGGCAGCTAGACACTACCCCAGCTGTCACAGGGTTAGAGTGATGGTACACCTGCGTTCACTCCTACTGTCAGTTTAGAACTGCCAATTATCCTAATGCAGTCACCTAACCTGCAGAAGATCCCTAGTTCAAGACCAGAAAATCTTTGCAGACACAGGGAGAACATACAAACTCCACCCAGAAAGCTCTTAGCCAAAATATATGTTCCAACCAGGAACCTTCTTTCTGTGAGTGTTCCTTTAAATTTATAAAATACCTGCAGTAACACACAGCATTTAAAATTATATAATCACAAAATTCTCTCCAACCAAGAGACAGCATCCATCAGGATTTTAGGGTAGTTACAAAACCATTTCCCACACCTCAGGTACTGGGCTGTCACAAGCAGAAGCTCAAAGGGACTTAAATTAACTTCATATCTAATATCAGCTGTGGTATTCAGCCATCAGACTGTATATAGGAATTGGAAGGAGCAATTACCCATTGGTTTATGAAGTACTATTTTGAAGCCTGAAGTTTAGTGATAAATACACTATATTAGCGGTTTACCTAGGCAACAGGAACTGGGAATTTCCACTAGTAACTTGTCAGAAACACAGCGATGCCTAACTATGGTGGCGTCTGGTGTGGATGCCCCCTTAACTGCATGTGGACAAGAGGTCAGTGATCCAGTCCAGATTATAGTCCTCATAGAGGTTGTTTTTTAAATGGGAGTACACTGGATCCAGAGATTTTTGTGTTCCCAGACAGCACTTTATACCTCACAACACATTTGGTTGGCTTCACTTTTCCAAACCATTGGCAGTGTCCATCATTTATGTACAGTTTGTGATTTTAACTTGTAAGTACCACTCTTGCACTTGGTGGGTGGTGGTTGCAATGTAATAGATGTCCATTCTTGTGAGACGCTTTAACATTGATTCTGTATGCCAGCACTGCAATGATTAGTGTGACTATGATTGACTATCATATCAAATGTAGATGTAAAGTCAGAAGCAACTCTCCAAAAGTAATTATTGTATCATGTCCAGACATTATAAACCACTTTGCCTATTGCCTTTAAAGCAAAAGTTGCATCAGGAAAAAAATGTGAGCGTGTGTCTCCCATATGAGACACTAGAGATAGCTTCTGCTCATCTTTAAGATGCCAAGGCTTTCGGTTTCTCCGCACCATGCCAGAGGGCTTCCTGGTTACAAAGCAACACCATAAATCCAAACAGATACTCAATACTGCATAACCTGTCAAGAGAGGCAAAGCATTTCCTCTCTGACTTCCAACAAACTGAAGTGCACATACTGTTTCTCTTTTTTTCTTTGTGACAGCACCATGTGATTTTTACCTCAAGTGAAATGCACTCCACTATCTGTAGTATTGTGCCAGGTGCTGTTTTGAAGATACACAGCTGAAGAAATTGAACTGCACAGGAAGAGAAGTCATAGATGGGAAAGCTATATTATGCTGCAGAGCAGCTTATCTGTGTCATGATCTTCATCTGAAACGAAGCCTTTTGTTCCCACTGTGTGCCTCTGGATTCTTTAAGGGAGAAATGAGTGTAAAGCGTCCTTACTGCCACACACATAAGACAAACAGCAGTCACCTTTGTGTAGCTCAATGACACAGAAGCAACAAAGTTCAGAAGAAATGGCAGATACCTGGTGTTTATCACAGTGTGACTTCCTGTTCTATGGTCAGGTCAACAAGAAACCAGGGCTCCTTTATCAGCCACTGAAACATGGCTCTGTAACTGTATGTACACCATTTTGTCAGTCTGTGTGGTCAATGAAAAAAAGAAAAATATCCTTCAGGTGTGAGTATGTTTGTATTCCTCAGGTTATATGTAAATAAATTCAAAAATATGACATATATGTATTTTCTGCCGATTATCCATGTGTGCGTCATGGGTCAGTAGTCTAAGCAGAGGTACCCAGACCTCCCTTCTCCTGCAACCACTTCTAGTACCTCTGGAGGGACACATAGGTATTCCAGCTTGCCCTGGGTCTTCCCAAGGGTCTCTTTTTAGTTAGAGATGCCTCATATACCTCACCTAAGGGGTGTCTAGGAGGCATCTAAGTCAGTTGTTTGAACCACCTCAACCAGATCATTGGATCAATGCAGATTGATCTGGGTCTGGATCAGAGTAGAGGAGCAGCAGCTCTACTCTGAGCCTCTCCCAGATATCTCTAAGGCTAGGTCTAGACACCCTTCAGAGAAAATGAAGAAAGCTCACTTCTGCAAGCTGAATCCTACAGTATATCTTATTCTCTCAGTCACTACACAGCCAAAATAAGCTAATGCCTGATACTTTTCTGTGGCACATCATATTGACAGCTTAAAAAAAAATCCTACTGTTTAGGTTATTTCAGCCTACATACAATTGCTTTGTAACCTATCTCTATCACAGCTGCTCCATTTTAAGCTGTTTTGGACAGGGCTGTGATCGTTGCTGTACCGTGTTGTGATCCTGCACTGTTTTTTGCTGGGGTCTTGCTGCAGCTCCCCAAACTTTAGTTTAAATGAAACTGACTGAAAAGTAGCCTCATCATTCAGTCCATATTAATCCTCACACAGAGGTTGTTTTCGAGAAGTCCGGTACACTGAACTAACGACATCAATCTAATATTTCATAAGAGAACTATTATATTTCTCTTATGAAATATTATGTCCTAGAATAGAATCATAACACCAATTATGAATTACTACATTAATGCACATAACCATTTTTTTTTCTAGTAAAGTGATCCAGACAGAAATTTATTTGAGAAATACAATAATAAAAGGCACGCTGCCTGAAAAAGATCTTTCACTCATTAATAATCTTATATGTGTGTTACTGTGGCAGCTTGCCATTTTGAGAGTATTTATATGTGTCATATGTTATCAAGAGCAAAGTGCAGAAAAAAAGGGCAGACTTTTCAAATGGCTTTTCAAGCTATATTCAGAAAAACAAGGGAAAGACTCTGCAGTGAACTGCTGTTTCTAAGATTTTCAGAGCAACAAAATAATACTTTGCAAAACTCCTTGACACATAAAACCTTGGTGAACTCATGATGTTCAGCATAACAAAGCATTCAGTGCTACAGGAGAGCAAGAGTTTTCAAGTGCTTTGAAAGACTGGATCTCAATTCAGGCCTTGAAGTAAGCCTCTTTCTAATTCCATTGTTGTATTATATTATATTGTATTATATCCCATCTGTTCTTCTCTAAGTCAGTCAGAGCTGTTTTACAACATGCTTCACTCATTCATTTCTGGCAAGACTAAATCAATTGATCCATATGATTTTGATCTACAAGTGTTGACCTATAAGATGTGTTTTTGTTGTTGTTGTTGTTTTTAAATTTCCAGTTTTATCACACTATGACACTGTTTCAGTTTTCCATGAACTCATGGATGCTCCAGATGGTCAGACAACAATCTCTGGATCACTGTGAAAGTAAAAAAGAAGAAGAAGAAAATCCTGATCATCTGGAATTTTTTTCGCTGTACTGTAAAAGCAGATTTAAAGTATGCCTTTTTAAAAATCAGAGGTAATCATAGCGAAAGCAATATTGTGAGCAATTTAGCTGAAGTATGACACTCCATTATGGCACCGTTTTTTCCTAAATTTACCTACTTTCATATTCTCCAGACTGCACTTTATTCAGATGTAAGCAGGCAAAATATTCAAGAGTGCAGCTCATATAAACACAGTTTCAAGGATTTCTTTTCTAAGAAAAGACTCACACCAGTCCCTGCTGACCTTCACTCATTCCAAGTTTCAAAACTGATTTTAAGATTTTCCTACTAATTCTGCATTGGCCTTATTGCTGTTTGCTGCGCTAACAGGGCCCTATTAGTGGTTCTTATAGGACTTGCCTTGTCACTCTGACCTTATAGTGGGGTATAAAATTACAAAGGTGTAAAACTGAGCTGTTAGGAAGTTTGGGGGTATGTGATTTCTCTGATCTGTATGTGCATTTTAAGACATTTGGAGGGCAGAAATTGCTGCTGTGGTCTGAGTCTTTTCCCTTTGTGCTTTTCCTCTGTGCTTTGCCTTTCAGCCTTCTTCCCTGGGTCTGTTTGCTTTCCATAACCTGCTCCCACTGTCTTATCTCCTCCGGCCTTTGGTGCCCATGCCCGACAGCAATAAGCTCCACTCATTCCCAAATCAGTCATCTCATGATGCAAACACAACCCCAGCAGCACCAAGAAAAAAATTGCTAGAAGAAATATGATTACTTTCTTTTAGTTTAACAAAAAAATCAAATTTAGCTTTTGACGCAGGAAAGTAAAAACATAAAAAAGAAACATTTTGCAGGTCTGAGGGATACGGAGCACTTAAACTGCTGATAGGTATCATACTCTCAGCATATCAGCTTGTTACTTGAAATAAAGAACAAAGAGCAAATGAATTAAAGATGAGAAATGTTTTCTTCATGCTCAATGCATCTTTTGCCTTTCCTTTTCCCTCCAGGTTGTAGGACATTCTTCATTTACAACTCATCTGACATGGACTAACTCACTGCAGTAGTTTTAACCTCACAAATATTAAACTTATTTAACCCCCCTGACTTTAACTTGCTCATCTGTTGACAATGACAAGCTAAAGAAATTGAGTGCACGCTGTGCCCCAATCCAATATTTTACTGAGCAGTTTGGCAGACAGGAACAACATTTACATGATGAATTGGCAGACTGAAATATTCTAATAAATATCCCAAAGGCTGAATTTGAGAGATAATATATCACCTAGCTTTGAGTGTGGAGCCGGGACCACTTGACATTTTTGTCATATAAAAGCAGGGAGGAATGCTGTGCTTCAGCGGTTATTCAGGACACTGAATATTAAGAGAAAGCAAGAGCAGAGATGTCCTTTGGTTGCATAAAAAGGCCTGCAAGGTTCATCTATGAACACTGTAATCTTTGCAAACAAACCTGGAGAGATAAAACAGTCTGGTACAGATGGAGTAACAATGGATTCATTACTCATCTTAGACAGACATGGGGTCATCTCATGCATACAGGTACAGGTGCAGGAATCAGGGGATATTTGTTACATATTAAAATGTCCTTAGGGGGTAGGAAAATAGCCTCCCAGCGTGTATCAGTGTAATGTGGTCACTTGAGTTTTTTGTGTCCCTGTTCTTGCTGTTGATTGTGCTATTGTGTTTCACATGATTCTGCTGAATTTTCTTCCCACTCTTCCATTGTTCGAATACAATCACTCATTATGAGCAGATGTGGTTAGACTGCAAGTGCTGTTATGATTACAGTTTCCAGAGATGTGTCTTTTGCATGCTGGGAGTGTGTCTCCTGTTACCAAAAGGGCCACTATTTAAAGTGAAATCTGCTTCCTGCTGAGTTCCTTCCTACTAGCAAACCCAGTCTGACACATTTTTATCACAGCTGACCAGATGAAATAATGGCCCAGTGATTTTAGAGTCTCTCACAGATTTATTTGTGCTGTAAAAATAAAAGAAAGTTTATTCGTACAGCACATTTCAGGAATAAGACAAGAAAGTGTCTTAAATAAGACATAAAACTATACATGAAGGATGAAGACAAATCTAATGAATCACACAGCAATGTAATTCATTAGAGTTTAAAAAGGAAAGAGTGGAAAATAGACAAATCAAAAAGAATAACAAAATTTGTGCTGCAAATATATGCAGGATATTAAAAATAGTAACTTAATTTTTAAAAATGCATGCACTAATAGAAATGTTAGAATAAATGAGAACTGAAGTAGATCAATTTGGACTGAAGTCTGAAATTAACATTACTGATAATTAATTCATAGGCAGTTTAGTCCAAATCCTTATGCTTATGTATCCATGCAAGTCACTGAATGACTTTCTGTGATTCCAAAATACTCCAAGAACAGTTATTAAATCTTTGTATAACTGGAGGATATGTATGCACTCACAGTTATTAAAACTCAGAGCCCAACTGCAAACGCTGTCATCTCAAGATATCATAATGTAAATCAGTGTTTCATCAGCATACAGCATAGTAATATAGTTTGTTGTATTCAACAAGGTGTAAAGAAACGTTGAAAACATGACGGATAAGAGACCTTAAGAGAAATCCACATGCAAATTTTTGAAGTATGCATTCGAAGAGCAGAAACACAAAGTAGTCCCTGTCCGTCAAATGAGACTGAAATCAGCTTAACACAGTGGCACAATATTCCCAGTTTTTCACTGTGTCTGGTAACATAACATCATTCATGATAATATTATCACAACAGACACTTTGCCCTTTTGTGCTTGAGTGGATGGCATTTATATACCTTTTAAGAGCACTAATGGTTCTGTGGTGTGCTCATGACTGAAAATATCAAAACGACCTTTAGGTGTTGTTGTGATGTGAATAATTAGATTTGTGTTCTTAGCTTTGAAACCAACTAAACAATTGGCCAAGTGAGGAAACCTAAATGGAAAATTGGTGTTTTCAGTCATTAATCTTTGTGATTGAAACTTTGCTCTCTGATACAGAAGACCATTCAACCTATCACCACAGCTGTAGAACTGTTAAGCATCTGAGAGTAAAGAGTGTCCTGTGTCAACTGTGAGTTTTTACCATGTAGTTCATCCAAAGCACAGTTCTTTGCTCTCTATAGAGCTGTCATCGATGTCAGAATGACCAACAAACAATGCAAAAGACAGACAACTTGGAAAGGTTTTTTTTTTTTTTTTTTTTTTTTAAAAGATCATTTAAATTGAAGACATTTAAGAATAACAAGAACCAGGTTCATCTGTTTGTACTTGTTTCATTCCTCTTCCTCGTCCACTGGAAGAGGTGCAAGAGTCTCTGAGTAATGCATGAAATTAATGCTAATTGCCCACACCTTGTCAGGTGCAGTGTTGGGGTCATTACTCAAAAAAGTAATGTATTATATATTACCCATGCTGTTTTAAAATAGTGCATTATGTTACTGTCACGGTCCTGGGTCTGTGACCCAGTGTTTTGTATGTATTTAGGTTTGCTCTGTGGTTTCCTGCTAGTGTTATATTCTTAGTTCCTAGTATAAAGTTTCTGTTACTTTGCCTTCCCCATGCCCCACGTCTAGTCTCTATGTTTGTCTCCCAGGTTACTGTGTTTAGTTCATGTGTCTTGAGGTTAGTCCGTGTATTTCCTGTTTTACTTTGAAAGGTCTCATGTCTACGTATTCTGTTTCACTCTCCTTGGTCTCGTCATGTGTAATTATCCTCAGCCGTGTCTCCCAGCTGTTCCCTCTTTGCCCTGTTCACCTTCTGTATTTATTGTCTGTGCTTGCCTCTGTTCAGTGTCGCGTCGTACCCTCATCCTGCTGTGTGTTTTCCCTCCGTGCTTCCAGTGTTCTGCGTTCCCAGGTGTTTAGTTATGTTATTCCCAGTTTCTAGTTTAGTTTGCCGGTTCA
>VVHJ01004080.1:0-11210 GCA_015107715.1 Tylochromis polylepis | reverse complement strand
CTAGACTAACAACACGTGCGGTTTAATTTGTAGCCCACACATGTCGCGCTTCCTACAAATACCCGATCGTTTGCGTCCTACTTGACATCGCAGCTCCCAGACCAATCCACAAATTATTTTCTGCTTCCGGAATTTTAAAGGGCTTTTTCTATCGAAATAAGCCGAGGTTGCAATTTCATATTCAAACCAGTGACGGTAAAGTTGGAGCATGGCAGCATTTAAAAATACACATTCATTTTACACCATCCGCAGTCGTCATCGGACCCAGCCTATCATAAAAAAGCTGAGCTTTTTCATCACAAGTGACGTTTTAAAGGTCACTGGCAAAGGCTTGAATGCAGTTGGTCAGAGGCTCTTCACACATCAGCACTGCTGCCTTTACCTGTCAGTACAGACCTGATTATTTTTTAGGTTATTTCCCACTTGAATAATGTGCTTAATGTAAACCATACATACATACCACTCACTATACAAAGTGCAGTAGGTTTATGTCAAATGCATACACTAGTGGGGCATGCAAGTCCAATCAATCAGAGGGAGCATAATCACCCTCATACAAGGACTCATCCAGCTATGAGTCGGTTACATCACAGCTGGCTTTTATCAAACTGTTTGCTCAGAGGACACAGAACAGTAAATGTGACAGCTCATCAAAGCAAATGCTACACGAGTCAAAGTGCTGCAGATAAACAATTTTAGAACGATTTTTTAAGTATTTCACATAAAAAATAAATGCAAAAATCATATTCGAAAATACAAACAATTATAAAATGTTATAAAAAAAAAATAAATACATTTCAAGGCATTAAACCGTTTTGAGTGTAGCAGTTAGGACATGCAAACCAGATATACCACGATGGCTCCCGTGCTTTGATATTATCATGTCCTGTTTTTCTTTTTTTTCGACAAACCTGCTGCTTATCCAAATTCCTGGCAATTTCAAAGAAGAGACGCAGCATGTGTACAGTGCACAAAATGAGTGTTGGGTTTTTTTTCTTAAAATGAAATTCAGTGTATTAGAGAACCCACTGGACTGTAAACACTTCTGACATGGGTAAGGCCAGACTAGTCACTGTTAAAACCTATGAGAAGAGATGGGGAAGAGAAAGACAAACATTTATTTGAGGCAAAGAAACGTAAAGTGACGATAGATGTAGTGGTGCTTATGTCTTGCTGGTTAAAAGCTCACCTTGGTGTCACTGCGATATGTAAAGTCCCTGACTTTCTCCCCATTTGCTAATACGTAGCGAGGTGGTGAAGGCACCCCGAAAACCTGCAGCCCTCCCAGCACCAGACTGTCCAGCGCCCCATTCAGCTTCAGAGGGTTACTCACAATCTGAGACTGAAGTAAAGGCAGAGTTGTGTGTGAGACACTGTCCCTCATTCACACTTTTTGCATCAAGCAGTCGCGCATCACAATGCATAGCAAAGTCTGTGCTGCTTTCCATATGGAAATATAAATCATCTCTACTTACCTGTCCAGCAGTGAAGATAACGTAGCAATAATTTTGCATTTCAAAAGTGTCGACGCTCTCCCCGTCATCCCAAAACAAGTCCCCCTTTGCCCAGCCGCCTGCTGACAGCGCCACAGTCAGGAAGAAAGGGTTGTTGCGCGAGGCTGTGGTTGTCAAAGCAGGCTCCTGCGCAAGAAAAGGGAAGATCAAAGAAAACATGATGTTAAGTTACAAAACATCCTCTTTTCTTCCAAGTGTCTCAGCTAGTTTTGAACTTTAAGACCTCACTTAATAAGTCGTGACAGTAATGGGTCAACATTTGATCACAGAGACTTTGTGGATGAAAAGTGATTTCTCCCACGTAGCGAAATAATTCCTTCAAAGAGCTGTGTTGCTCATAAAGAAAAGCATCACAGGGTGAAGTGATGTGCTGATAATAATTATGCTAAACTGCAATGTCTGAATGAATAACTATGCAGTAAATGATGTGTGTTGCTTGGTTGTTTTATACTGAACTCAAACATAACTTAATTAGCCCTTTTTCAAATCAGTTTTTCCATCAAACCTGTAAATTTAGTCTCCAAACAGAACCAAGATCTTCAAATATTTGCTTTTTTTTCCCCCAAAACAAACACCCACCTGCTGGGGAATGATGTGTCCTTCCCTCACATGAACATTGATGGTGTCCAGAGGAGCTGGAAGGAGCAGGAACTGCCCTTTACTGTAGAAAGCCTGACCCTTGAGAGGCCAAAACACAACATAAGGTTGTAAATCCAGTAAACACTAATGTCACATCTCTCCATGGGTCATACATGATTCGTACATGATTTATTATTGTGTGGCTCACACAGTGGTGTTGTAAGAGACGGTTGAATATGACTGAGTGACTCACATTGTGCAGGCTGTACCAAGTGGCGGGGGGCAGGTATGCAGCCAGTTCTACAGCCCCTTGCTCTAAAACTGGACTAATAAGAAGTGAACTCCCCCACAGGAACTGTTTGTCTATGGTCCGACTGTTAGGGTCATTGGGAAACCTAAGAGCGACGGACATACAGGGAAGAGGAGAAAAAAAAGATGAAAAGTGAACTGTGATGGCCTAAATGACTTTGTTTATGCATTACAATAGAGTACCAAAAAAAGTAAGGGAAGAATAGTTATAAAGAGGACACGCACTCCATGAATAGAGGTCTAGCCACAGTTTTAGCAGAGGCATGTGCATGGTGGAAGAGTGTGTAGAGGAACGGGAGTAGGGAGTAACGGAGGTACAGCGCACTCCGCATGGCTGCCTGGGCCCGCTGCCCAAACACATAGGGCTCTTGAGGCTGAGGGACAAGACAAACACACACAGAGAAGAGATTGAGTTACTCCTATTCAATAATAGATGAAACAGATGGACCTCTCTACATGACCCGAGAAAAGAAAAACATGCTGGATGAACCTCTTCTTCATCATATAACCCCCCCTGACAGTTACTGTCACTAAGCAGTTTGCACGTGTGTCTGAATTAACAGACTATAAACATAACCAGCATCAGCGTCCGTGTCTCACAGCATTGGGCTTGTCATTGTGGTTCCTCATAAATGGGTAGAAGGCCCCAAGCTGCATCCACCGAACGCACAACTCCTCAGTGGTGTTTCCTCCAAAGCCACATATGTCCGCTCCCACCAGAGGGACCCCGAACAGGCTGAACTGCAGCACCGCTGGAAGGGACAGGTGCAAAAGGTCCATCTAAGTCAATCCACTGTCAAGCTGTGGTAACTTAAAAAAAAAAAAACATTACAATTCTGATGTTTTGGGTCAATATTCTGCACAAGATGAAAGGATCTCAAAAAGCCAATTCACATGATCTTTCAGAAATGGCATTTCCTCACCAGGAATTGAGAATCTGAGCTGCTCCCAGTCACTCCTGACATCTCCTGTCCACACTCCAGAGAAGCGTCCGATGCCGGGGAAAGAGGAGCGGGACAGCACAAAGGGTCTCTTCCTCCGTATCTTCAGCAGAGCACTGAGGATGGCAACCAACCCCAGGATAAAAAACACATCACAAAGAACAGCGACATGTACATAATCTGTAACACTGGGCACCATTATCCCAAATTCAAAAACTGAATCAGACAGGACATTATAGGAAGTGAGAAGTTATATGACCAGGTGGTAAAAGCATTTGACTTCTGTCATTTCATGTCAAATTACTGGCTGTCATTTTTATGCAACAGTCAAATCACTGTTGCATAAAATGGTCATTTTTACAAAGTGTTACTATATATTTATTACTCATTCTTTCATCCACAACAAAACGACTAACTATGCAACAGTGTCTAAACACATCCTGGCCCAACCTGTGTGTTGCATAAGCTTCTGTGAGTCCATAAAGATTGTGCAGGTTGTAGTGAAATGACATCTTCTGCTGAGCCGACATACAGAGGGTTCCTGAGTTCAACTGTCCTCCAACGACACCTGTGTGTATGCCATTCAGAGAGTTTTGTAGAATAACATGTCGTCTTAAAAATTTTTTTAAAAATTAAAAAAAAAAAACACACACACACACACACACACACACACAAAATCAGAATGTTTATGTGCTTTTAAATGTGTTACTTGGTGTGTATGGTGGGTTTTCAAGGTCACTGTCAGGGCAGCCCTCCACCGAGCCCTGCACAAAACTGGCTGGTTCGTTCATATCCTATGGAGAAAAAAAAAACATGGAAAACATTTTTTTATTTGATAGTGAATATTAAATTTCCACATGTGCAAAAAGCCATGCACATTATTTGTGAATTATAACCCTGTCCCGTGTACGCATACTCACAATCCACAGACCATCCACAGGAACTTTAGAGTGAAAATCTCTGATGCAGTCTTCCCACCATTGTCTGGTGTCCGGGTTCGTGAAGTCAGGAAAGGCTGTTGGGCCTGGCCAAACCTGTGTATACAGAATAACAAAATGACAACCCCAAATTTTCATATAAAAAAATGCTACATTCATATTGTACCCCCCACCCCCACCCCCAACTAACCTTCCCTATCAGGATTTGCCCTGTAGCGTTTTTGATAAAGACATCTCTTTTAAGTCCATCATCAAAGGGAGAGTAAGTTCCTGGGGTGGTGGTGCTGCTGATCCCCGGGTCCTGAAACATAAACGAGGAGCCTCAGTCAAACGTTAGGACCTTTTTGCTGCCCTCTACTGGACAAATATGTTTAATGCGTGCTTTTAGTTCCAGTGAAAGCAAGAAAAAATGTTTTGTTTGCATCAACTTCAAATGCAAATGTCTATACATATATAGCAGTTTGTCAGGTCTGTTAAACACAAAGATGTCACACCAGAATAAGGATGTACTTCATGCCTCTCTTGTGAAACTCCTCCACCATTTCTGGTAGATCCCCAAATCTCCAGGGGTCAAAGGTGAATACCCTTCGCTTGTTTGCGTAATCCAGGTCATTCCATTGTACATCCTGTTGGTGAAAACGGTTAAATATTCTCAGGAACAAAGTCGTTTAATGAGGACTCCAGCTGCCACATAAAATCAGTGAGTGCCTAAGACTTCTAAAGATATTTTTGTTCAGTTACCCAGTTTGGCTCACCAGCCACCTTATATACAAGTAATTTAAAAAAGTAAACATTAAAATCATAAAACATGAAAAACTGTGAATAAACTGTCTTCAATTTAGTTTTTAATTGTCATTAGAGTTATTGTTGTTACGCATGGATCGTTAATTTTAATAATCTAAAATGAAATTTTAGAATGAAAAATAACATTTTGAATACTTTCTTAAACAAATGTATAAAGCAAATGCACAGAGGGAGAATCTTCTATGAATTTCATACCATGGGAAAGTTTTCATCGTGCATGCGTTGTGCAACCTTCCGGGTTGTATTAGTGGTCGTGTAACCCCAGCGGCACAGATGAAAGCCCAGCAACCAATAAGGAGGCATCATAGGATAGCCTGGGGACAGATAAATGATAACTCTGAAACACATAAATTGAATAACCATTCCATTCCTTCTTTTCCTGTTGCCTCAGGACTCGTTCAAATGCAAACACTCACATGCTTTTATAAATCTACTACTTTAAAACTTCACACCTTTTGTGGTAAGTATACATGCCTATTGCTGATACTGCATGGAGATGGGTTAGTGAATGTCAGCCAGACACTCACGCTGCATACCAATGATCTGAAGGTACTGTTGTATAACACTTTGAGGGTCAGGACCCAAGAAAATGTAGAAATCCAGGATTCCACCAGTGGACACCCAGGTGAGAGCAGGGGTCGGCTGCAGAATCACCTCTACAGAGACATTTGGGAAGTCAATGAAACGGCCTCAGATGCTAGAATCTGTTCTATGGAAAGTGAATTAAAAAAAATGTGGGATGTTGAATCAGAGAGCTCAGTACCAATTGCATTGCTATTGAGAAGGAAAACTCCATGTGCTAACCCATCCTCTTCCTGTACTATGTAAAATGGGTGGGAGCCATAGAGGTTAGCATCAGCCTGTAGGGAAAGACAGTGTCAACAGCATAAAGAAAGCTTAAAACAGACTGTTTAATACGAATGTCTACTGCCAGACATATAGTCCAAATATTTTGAGTATCTGTCCAGTAGAGGGCGTTCCTAACCTTTTAGATTAATGACTGTTATTGAACCACTGCAATAGACTCACATGAGGTGCCATGTCTCTGTTCCAGAGAGTCAGGGAAGTCCAGTTCAGATCCAAGAGGAGAGAGGTGTAATGTTCCCCAAGGCCAGATACAAAGGAAGAGGCTAGTGTGGTGGACAGCTGCAGGTACTGGTCAGCAAACAGCAGAGGAGCGACTGTGGTGTTCATACTAAACACGCAGAGTATGTGTACAAACAAAAAATAAAGTGATTCAATGGTATAAATAAAATGAAAAAACTATCAGCACGGAATGATAAAAATAAACAGAAATAAAAATGTGACATGTAAACTGAATTACACGAAGATATGGTAAAAAAGCAAGACACAAACAGGTCGATAATGGAGCGAATATGAACAAGCTGACTAAATAAGAGTAAGTTATTGACAGACACTGTGACGAAACTCACTATATAATCCATCCTCAGTACATTAAAACTGAAGTGAACTACTTACATCACCCTTCCATTGGATTTTCGTCGCACTACAAAGCCAAATGGGTCAGACTGGTATTCAGTGGTATAGAGGACACTCTGTGTATTGGCTTTGCTCTGAGGAACGCCGCCTGGGAGATGAACTTCATACCGCTGAGATGATGGGTCCTTTAACTTGATAGAAAACAAATGTTATTCACTTTTTTTCTTTAAAATGAACAAAGTATGTAAAATAATAGAGGGTCTAATGCTCAGTTTTTTTCTCAAACTGTGGTGCCTATCCTACTGGTGGGACTCTTATTTGTGTATTTTCTTTGAAAATTACTGGAAAAGTCAGCATAAAAACTCATTCAAGAACATTCAAGACAAACTTGGAAAACATGCTTTCATACTATAGATCTGTTGGACAATTTCAAACATAAAAATAAAGCAAAATAAAATTAAAATATTATCCTTGATCACACGTTTGGGGTTGAATACTTACAGTGAGGTGGAAACAGCCTGCTGTCTCCTGTATGACATCTAGTCTTAGAGTGGCGATATCTTTGGGGAGGTAGGAGGGGCTGGCACGAGTCAGTGTGGCAGCCTGACCCCGAGGAGTAGGTATGAGAGGGCCCATTTTATAGCCAGGGTACACACGGGGGTAAAAGCACCAGGGTGGTCCTGCGGAGTCAGGCAGAGGGGCGTAGCAGCATCCTCTGTCTTCACACTCGCTCTGGCTGAGCAGTTTGTCCCTGCCACAGTCAAACCGACTCTCTGGGGCCATGGCGCATTCACTGCCTCTGGAAATGTTACATTTCTGGGATCTTTCAGGATGTATATCCCGATTTGAATTGTTCTGTGGTTTTGCTGGATTATAAACAAGCTGTCTATGTGCTGTGATGTCATGTCGCTCATCGTGAACTGACCTAAACTGTCGGGCTTCACTGGTGAAAAAACGGTTCACGAACAAACAAGCTAACAAAGAAAATGCGAAGAGGAGCACGGCTACAGTGAAGTGAGACAACAGACCCATCATGCACTGCTCAGTCTAAGGATCCTTAAATGAACTTTGCGCTCTTTTCATGGAAATATTCAGTGACAGAGTGCGTAGTAGTTCATGTAGCTAGCTGTCCCAGCCCGGTGTCGAGTGGTTATCTGTTCCCTCAAATCAAATTATCCGCAGTGTCACAAAATGAACACTGTTGTAAAGTTGCGAGTCATTAAATTAAGAAGTCTTCAGTGAATAAGGTTAACTATTAACAGCAAAAACATCCTTTCCGAAAACTTAGCAAATACATCCATAATACCATAATGAAGGCTAACGCTAAAACTAGGGGAAGCATACTGGGACAAAAGTGATCAAAACAGCAACACATTTTTAATCTCTAAATTTTGTTGCGATTTAAAGAAAAAATATTAAAATAATTCTTTAAAAAGTAAAAAACTATATATAGCAAAAATAGTTTAGATTAATTACAAAGAAACCAGTTGGTTATCTTTTAACATTAAAACATGGATTATATTTCATAAAATTAATTTACCTCCAAAATACCTGCAAATCTGATTACTGTATTGTACTAATGAGCGGTGGCAGTTACAACCCCAGTTGCAAAAAAGTTGGGCACTATATAAAATGTGTATACAAATAAAATGCAATGCAGTATTTTATTCCGAATAAAACACAGAAAACAACCAAATATTTAAAATGAAATAATTTAATGGGCACAACAAAAGTCTTGAAAAGTAAGTGGCACTAAAAAGAAACAGCTGCAGAAACATTTTGCAACTAACTAGGTTCACTGGCAGCAGATCAGTAACATGACTAATATAAAAAGAGCATCTTACGGAGGCAGTTTCTTAGAAGTATAAAAAAGCGGAGATTTACCAGTCTTAAAAAAATACATCTACAAATCATTAAACAAATGCGGAAAAATGTTCCTCAATGCAGAAAATGATACTTTGAGTATCTCCTCATCTACAGTACATAATATCAAAAGATTGAGAGAATCTGGAGAAATCCCTTTGCGGTAGAGATTTCTCTTTATATTTTACACAGTATCCCAACTTTTTTGGAATTGGGGTTATTTGACAGTTAACTCTGCAAAGGTGCATAGTTGCTTTTTATGTCACTTTTCATTTACAGATTGACATGCACAGACTATGTGACCAATTTAAAAATATTCTGTGCTTCATGAATTATCAAGCCGGTGATGTAATGACGGTTCATTGTCCTATTAAGTCTGCATTAAAAGGTGATATTTGTTCCACTGTGAAATCATTCTTTCAGCAGAACTGTAGATTTCAGTTTGACAAAGTAATGACACCAGAAAGCTAAAATTGGAAAAAAAAGAAGTTTAATGTATTCAGTTCATTATAATTATTTTTATATACAGTATTATAAAGACACTCATGTTTACAGTCATGTATGTCATTGAAATGCAAAATCTTAAATAAAAAAAAGATGCTCATGAATTTACAAATTTGCACTTTTATCTAAAGAACTGTTTTGTAACATCTATGCATTATCTATTATAATTAAATGTTAGCCATTTAATTATGTTGTTTTGCATATTATCCTGGAAAATACACAAGAATCTACTAGAAAAGTAAACATGAACAGTTCATACTTAGCAACACCTTTAATGTCATAGAATACAGGTGGACAGCTGTTGAATTAAATTTGACAGAGAATGCTCACATTGTTGTCAAGCCATACATTCAGCCCCATCCTTTGCTTTTAGCGTAGCTGGAGGTAGCTTAGTACATCAACACATAATATGAGGTAGCTGATAAAAATCTAAGTACAAATAGTCAGTAGATATTCATTCAGAATTCATTTTGAAGCCAAGTATGAACTGCAGTACATCTAAACTGAGAGTAAAAATAAAATGGAAATAAACACATTTACAAACAGGTCTAAACAGAAACCTAAGTTTGCATTTAAGAAGCTGTAGAGTAATATAATTATATTTACATTATCATTCCTAATAATATTTAGATTATGAGTAAATCATGTCATTGTTCTAAGTAACACACTTTTATTTCTTTACATAGCAGATTTTAAAAGAGCAATTTTCAAGTTGGCCCCCCGAGTGTTTTCTAGCTGAGACTAATGGAATAACAATCCAAATATAAAATTACACAAAATAGAAGAACAAGTTAAAATGGGACTAATGCAGGAATGCAAAATATGACACCCACATAAACACGATAAAAGAATTTGGTCAGATTAAATACGTTTACAACTAAACAGTGGTTAACTATTTTTCTAAAGCTTGAGCAATGTTTTTTGACTAACATTAAATTTGCATATATAATCATTATATGCTACAACTTTTTTGACAAACTAGGGCTAGTGTGTTTTCACAAGCCTTAATTTGCCTGTTAATGCACCTTCTGTAGGTGCATTAACAAGCCCGGTAACGCATTTTCCTTCAAGATCCACCAATCCATCTCGAGTCCATGTTTCAGCATTGTGGCAATGTCTTTTGTCTTCCGTGCCTCACCACTAAACCACTTCATACATTTCTTAGACAATGAAGACAACTCTCTTGTCAAGGTGTTCAACTGTGGTAACAGGCAGGTTCAGAGAATGGCTGACCACAGAAAACTGTTCTGTGGTCGAAATCTGAAATTATGTTTGAAACACATCGATGCTGTATCCCCTGGACTAAAGAGGAGAGGGACCATCTGGTTCAGTTGAAAAAAATCTGATCTGCATCTTTGATGGTATGGGGGTGCATTGGTGCATTTAGAATTGGCAGCTTGCGCATCTGGAAAGCCACCATCAATCCTGGTATATACAGGTTTTAGAGTGGCACATCCAGACATCTTTTTCAGGGAAGGCCTTGCATATTTCAGCAAGATGATGCTAAACTGCGTAGTGTATCTATTATAACAGCATGGCTTCGTAGTTGAAGAGTCCAGGTGGTGAACTGACCTGCATGCAGTCCAGACCTTTCACCAAGTTAACACATTTGGCACATGATAAAACAAAAAGTATAAAAGTAGGACCCGGGACTTTTGAAATTGGGGTTGTGTTTTCCTTAACCAATGGCAGAGCTTTATTAACTTTCCCTTCTAGGATTTTACTTTACAGTTAATTCTACAAAGGGCCTTGGTTGTTTATGTCACTTTTAAATTTACAGCGTGTCATGCAATAGACTGTGTGACTGATTTAAAAATATTCACATACTTCATGAATTATCAGTCCCACAACCTCCGGTGTAATGGCAGTTCATCTTCCAGTTAAATCTGCATTAAAAGCAGACAGTTATTCAACTGTTTGAGTTGAGTTGGAGTGGAGATGTCAAATTGAGAAAAAATGTCAAAGAAATGACACCAGAAAATAATAACTGGAAAAAGAGTTTAATGTTTTCAGTTTCTTTTTTCTTTGCATATTTTAAGAACACATGTGTTTTCCTTTATATGTGTAATGGAACACAATAGCTTCTGAATGGTCGCACTAAGGCCAAGTCATACATGTAGCGTTTTAGCATAGGTGTTGATTTTGTTTTCTTTTTAGCAAAATAACGTGCATATTATATATTTTTCTTTGACAAATTTTAAAAGAATCATTTTTAATCTGAGATGACCCCCAAGTGTTTGAGGTGAGGCAGATGTAACAATAACAGTTCATACAAAATACACAGAATACAAGTTAAAAATAGGACTAACGCAGAAATA
>VVHJ01004079.1:0-10848 GCA_015107715.1 Tylochromis polylepis | reverse complement strand
GTGGGGGGTATCATCCCACAGTGGCCATGCATCCATGTGTGCACAGTAGGGAGGACAGCCACTGTCACTGAAGAGCAAGAGGCAGAGCGGTCCCTGGCAGCTCGAGAGTGGAACTGATCCAAACAGTCCTTTAGCCCATTGTTATGCAGGATAATCCAAAATCTGGCAACCAGCAGCAGCACCAGGTGGTCCTGTCAGCACACAGAAGAAGAAGAAGGACTGGAAACAGGAATGGAGCATGCTGGACCAGCCCCGAAGGACTGAAGATGTCTGAGCGAGCCCAGCTGACGCAAGAGGACATAGACTGATGTGTGGTAGTTAAGTGTGAAATGAGACAGAACAGTGTTCTTTGTACTCGTGAAAAGCTATTGGCTGTATGTATGTATGCATATGTGCATACAGTAAGGTTTTAATGTGAGCATGGACACATAGAGAAGGGTAACATTGGTTGCATCACTTTCTAAACAAAAAAGGTTTTGTTTTTAACTTTGTTTTTTTGTGATACTCAGCAGAGCGGTACTCCTCTAAATAAAAATTGCTGCGCAAAATTACTCTGACAAGGACTGACTAAATCTGACTTTAAGTGGGTGTGAAGGACAGAGCGATCTCCAGCAAGATCTGAGACTGTACCACATTTCTGCAACCTCAGGGAATGTCCGCTGCTACAGCTAGTAAACACAACAAAAAAACAAGACATGACCTACATGCAGCAACCGTAAACCCACCAATTCAAACTGCTGATGTGAGCTGACAGTGGCTGAATGGGCAACCAAAAAACAAGAGAACATAAGAAAACAGAGCTTTTTAAGCGGATGAGTTTTCACCCATGTAATGTCACATGTTTCAAGCTCGCTCTCATCAAAAAGTGAAGCAGGAGAAAAGTTGAGTTTTGCCCTTCAGGAGGTCAAAGCTTGTACTTGTAGCATGTAGCATGTCTGAAAGTGTTCTCGCAGTTTAGTTGTGTATCCATGTCTGTAATCATGCTTAGTCCAGCCTTGGAGTGTCTCTGATGGCTTTGAGATACATATGTTTGTTCTCTGCAAGGCCCAGTATAAATGATCCAGCCAAGTGGAGCTCTCATTGCTCACAGGCTGAGCTCATACACCATTACTCAGCCTTGATCAGCTGGATCTCCACCTCCCTCCCTATGAGAGGGGCAGAAGGAGAAATGAGCAGAGATAAACATCCAAACAGCCAAATTCAGAGTGGAGAGGGACTGAAGGAGGCACACAGAAGGGAGGAATGGGGGAGATGGGAGAAAACAGAAAGATAAATATACAAGAAGGATGAGAGAGATGAAAGAGCAGTGAAATGCAAATCACTTACCTGGAGAACAGTGGTGTTTTTCTTCTGTTTGCCTCCTGAGAAAATAACTAATTGATCTGTCCACTGTGCGATTACCTCTCATCGAAAGCTGATTGACTGTCTGTCACACACACTCACTCTCTCTGAATGCTCAAATGCACAGGGCATCCATCTTCATCAACCGCACAAGCCGTGCGCGTGCCTACGCTCGTGCACCCAAATGCACGGGCCATGACAGGGACCTATCACACCTCAGCATCAGCCCCACTCTGCTCCTCCCACACATGCAGGGAGAAGAGGCAGATAGGGGGGGTTGACAAATGACGACAGCATTGTTTAGATGGGAGATGTCGAGATTGTGACAGAGTGAGTCTCCCCGGCACGGTGGCACATAGAGCAGGCTGCAGGACGTCATGGATGGGAACGGGGTAGGTGTGCTACCAGAGACGAGCTCTGAGCAGCTATGTGGCCAACGCATTTTCCAACAGGATTACCAGTCAAGAAAAAAAAAGCAATAGCTACCATCGAAAGCTTTTTGATTGAAGCTGCTTCGATCTTGTTGAAGGTCTTCTATTCTGATTTTTATTATCCGACCTTGCAGTGACATGTAGTTTCAACTATGAAAGAAAAGCGAATTAAGTGGAATTGTTTTGGTTCATGAGCGCAGCATTAGGCAGGCTGTAATGCTCAGGTCGAAAATGGGTTGACCGCAAAGCCATAGTGAGGTGAAGCTCGCTCTTTCAGGGTCAACTGAGCTGTGGCTGTGTGCTGTAATAGTGGTCAGCCTATCCCGAGTGGAGACCTAAACAAAAGAGAGGAAGGAGAAAAAAATAATTCATCCTTTAACAGATGAATGTGACCCACAGAGCAGAGACACAGGCAGCATATTTCATATCACCGGCTCTGTGTGGACACAGAAACTGAAATCACACATCCTGAAGATTTATTTGTTCATTTCTCCAGGAGAATTAAAATGTATATTATCCATCTCTCTGTACGCTTATATAAATTCATATATAATCAAAGTGCTACAATCTGCTTTATAAAGAAAGTAGCCTGCAGTGCATTTAAGTCAAATGTACTGACAAGACAATCCTTATATTGCAATTAATGCTTAGGTGGGTTTTATGCCTGATAACACTGAATCTCAGGATCTTAGCAATGATGCATTACATGCTTTACATTCCAGATTTTGGTTGAGGGCCTGTCAGAGGTTCCTTCTCCAAGATGACCTTAAATGACTTCTGACTGCAGGGTCAGAAGTCATTTTGGGATACGAAGAGCAGATCTTCAGGCAGCGTTGCCAGGAGTATTGGGTGGGTTTTTGTTTTGTTTGTTTTTTCATTATTCCCCACTGCCTACAAGACTGTTATCGCCCTGCCTTATCCAGTGTGAAGGGGCCACAGTGGATAGAAAGGGATTTGAAACATCCACATGTGCGTAGATTCAGGCCTACTCCTCTGAGGACAGGCAGTAGATATAAACTGAACCCAATCTGAGCAGTTGATTCTCGCTCACCATAATCTTGTTTTGAATCTTAAAAGTTCCAGCCTCTGATTTATTGCTTTACTTTTTGGGGGCAGAATTAAACAAACCAGTGCTAGAAATGTTTCACTGATGAGTTTGGGTTTAATTTTTTTTTTTTTTTTACCATGAATAGTTGTATTGAATTAACACTAAACTACATTACTACTCATTTCATGCAGTATTGCCTCAACCAACTACAGTCAAGTTCCTTTCTAGTTGATTGCTGTGACCTAATAGATAGGAACATTTACAAGACTTTATACATCAAAAATCAATAAAAACAAAACCAGTGAAAAGGGCTTAATTTAAGACCCTCAACATATGGTGTGCACATCTGGCATCTGCTTCCTTTTACAACTTCGCCAACAACTTTTCCAAGGATAGTGAGGAGACTGGAACATTCGAGGGATGTGCTCAAGTTCCACCGGTTTCTGTGAAACAGGAAGGAAGGGGAAAACAGATAATGAATGTGAATGTGCAGAAACACAAAGCCCTTCAATGGCAATTACCACGCACTGCCTGGCACAGCTGACAGTTTGAGAGAAGCGCTCTTAACGTGTTTTATTCTTGCAAACAAAAGACAAAGACAAACTGAAGCAGATGCACAAGAGCTGAACTGCCAAAGGAGCCAACAGGCTGTAGCCTATTCAACTTTTTGACCATTTACATCACCCCCGACACCTCCTCATAACCCTCAGGATTTTCCTGGCCTTGACATGTACCTGAAGGTCAGTTTGTCATTCATGAAAC
The DNA here is from genome assembly GCA_015107715.1 of Tylochromis polylepis. Lineage (NCBI taxonomy): Eukaryota > Metazoa > Chordata > Actinopteri > Cichliformes > Cichlidae > Tylochromis > Tylochromis polylepis. The sequence continues at coordinate 7,266 of VVHJ01004079.1, read as the reverse complement.
ATGTCCCCTTGCCGTTATATTTCCTACCCTGTGCCATTTCATTCCCTCAAATACTTCATCACATCAGGAGCTGACAAACTGTGAAATGCATCGCTGCTGTCTTTGTCTTCTATCCAACCCCATAAGCCTCACAACTTCCAGCATTTCTGTCACTGTGGCATGCCGCTTCAGAATCATAGGAAACAATGAGGGAATCAGAGGGGAGCCATGGTGTGGGCTGTCTCTCTGCCGCTACTGCTAATGAGCTGTAATCTGGAGCAGTAGGAGGCAGTGCCTGCTCACAGAAATGGCTGTTTCTTGGTACATTTGTTCACTAACAAAGGAGGAGGCAGAAGATCTTAGGTGCTCATTTCCCAAGAACAAAGGAAGCAGAGGGAGACTGTGTGGGAGCTGACCTTCTGGTGGGTGATGAGCCTCCTTTGTATGTTTGCATGTAAGACTAGAGTGTGAGCAATCTAGGCAGGCAGGTGGAGAGTTCAAAAGCGGCTGCTCTTTGGCAAATGTGCCAGTCCGGTGTACTAACAGTGTGCCCTCTCTCCTTTTCAAATCCCACTCCTGCATCTCCCACCAGCCACCCCACTTCAGTGGATCCATCCTTTCTCATTAAGAAAAAAAATCCCTTACCTTTTCTTTCAGACAGCTTGCTAGACCCCGCAATGCCCTGCCTCCTCAACTCTGCATCGCGTGTGTCCTTGTGTTTCATCACCCACCAGGTTTGTCTCTGATGTTTGCCATCCAGCTCAGATCTGCTCGCTGTGGGAAACAATAGAAATGGTAAACAAGGCTGATAAGTTAAAAAAAAAAATGCCATCGTGAAATGATCCCTGCTATTCATTTCCAGCCTTGAAAATTCAGCACTTCCTGTGTGTGGAGGGTAGGAAACAGAGGTAATATGTTTCAATGACAGCACTGACTGCTCTGGATAGAAAAGGTTTATGTCCACAGCAGCAGCATAAGCAGAGAGAGAAATTTATTTCAATTCATACCTGCCTTGCAAAAAAAAAAAAAAAAAAAAAAAAAAAAAAAAAAAAAGGATAAAAAAAAAAAAAAAAAAAAAAAAAGGAAGTGTCATTGGGGTACCAAAGAAAAACAAAATGCTTCGAAGGAGAAAGATCAAAGAGGAGAGAGCAGGAAAAAAAAGAGGAAGGCTGAGCAGTCTTTTCCACCTCAGGGTATCTTGCTAAAAGCTATCTGTTCCCCTGGTGATGGAGTGCAGCACAAGTTCTGAGGCTTGGAGAACAGAAGCTTAAGATGGGCTTGCAAAAACTCAAATGCACATATATGCACATACACACACACACCCTTTGCTTCCATCAGTCCTCTCTCCATCAAATTTGTCCCTCCCCCTTCAATCATTTCTCCTATGGTAGCTTTGCGTGGCCCCTTCACCCAGCCTGTCGACACTTCATTAGCAGGCATCTGTTAGCAAGTAATCTCATCTTTCTACAGTTGAAATATCCAGCAGCTCTCTTAGCATTCTGCAACTCAAAAGAAGGAAACAAGTCAGGCTCCAGCAGCAGCCGCGGCCAGCCTCAGCCCCAAACAGAATCAGTCCTGCTTTATTACATGTCAGCATCTCTTCTTTTCTTTTCTTTTTTTTTTTTTGTCTGGGGAAGAGATTATGCCCCAGGCCAGCAAGGGATGCTGCAGCAGTGGGACTGTGTGTGATTGGAGGGAGGGCGATGAAGGAGTCTATGGTGAGAGGAAGAGGAGGGAAAGCTCTGAATTTCTCATCACTCAAACCACAGGTGTTTCTTTAATACCTTGCTTTGTTGGAGGTGATGAGGAAAGGAGGGGGGAGGGTTGTTCTCCCCCCACTCTTTTCGCTTCTTCTTCCCTCCAGGACTCTTGCACATTTCTCTCCGTTTAAGACAAAGCCAATTTGATCTCCACTTTGGAACATATGGTGCGACGCCCTCCTTCCAACATGCCTGTCGCCCTGCACACAAAGGCCACTTTCTCAATATATTCTGCTCCAGCTATTACGAGATTCATCAAAAATTAAAGCGGCAGTCGAGAAAGGCTGCAGGGGAACACAGAACTCCTAAAGCAGGAATCACAATGCAGATACATGACTGAGGATGAAAATCTGGTCTGTTTTATCATATTCATAGAGAACCACACTTCCACATATGGTGGGAGATAGCTCGGTTGCCCTGTTTGTAGCTGACAGGCTGTTATGTGTGACTCACTATGTTCATATTCAACACGCCAGGCTGTTGCCACCCGCCCTCCTTTTCTTTCTCATCTCACTTGGTGATAAATACGAGTAATAAAGGAGATACATTAGCAGAAGATTGTCTTTTTTTCTTTCATTTTACAGGGAGACAGAGATAGATATTGATCATGTGGTGAGACATTGTCTTGCTAGGCCAATCTGTCTTGCACTGCAACTGGTAACGCATCAGCAATAATGTGCAATGCTACAGGGCGAGAATCACTCTTCTGTATATGAAGATATTTATTCTTCACATTTAGCATAATGTTAGATATTAGACCTTTTCGTGACCCTCTCACAGAAACCAGGCCAAAGCTACTTATATGATCTAAGCATATCGTTAAATTACTTTTAGTAGTTGAAGATAAAAAAAAACAACACTTTGCAATCTAGATATCTGCATATGAATTTCAAAAATGTATTATTTTTTCATATAGCGCCAAATCACAATAACAGTCATCTCAAGGCGCTTTATACTGTAAGCTAAAGACGCTACAATAATAAAGAGAAAACCCCAACAATCAGATGACCCCCTACAGCAAGCATTTGGCGAGAGTGGGAAGGAAAACTCCCTTTTAACAGGTAGAAACCTCCAGCAGAACCAGGCTCAGGGAGGAGAGGCCACCTGCCGGGACCGGTTTTGGAAGATGGGAAATATACAGGACAAAAGACACGCTGTGGATGAGAGCCAGAGACTAATAATAACTAATTATTAAACACAGAGTGGTGTAAGAGAGAGCGAAAAAAAGTGATTGAAGAAGAAATGCTCAGTCCATTATGGGAAGTCCCCAGCAGCCTAGACCTATTGCAGTGTAACTATGGGAGAGTTCAGGGTCACCTGATCCAGCCCTAAATATATGCTTTAGGAAAAGGAAAGTTTTAAGCTTAATCTTAAAACCAGAGACAGTGTCTGTCTCCTGAATCCAAACTGGGAGCTGGTTTTACAGAAGAGGGGCCTGAAAGCTGAAGGCTCTGCCTCCCATTCTACTTTTAAATATTGTATATTGTAATTTAAATATTGTAGTATGCCAGCAGGGTGAGAGCAGTGTGCTCTATTAGGGTGATATGGTAGTACGATAAGATGGGGCCTTGTATTTGAGGAGAATAATTTTAAAGTTTTTTCTGAGTTTAACAGGGAGCCAATGAAGAGAAGCTACTATGGGAGAAATATGCTCTCTTTCTAGTCCCTGTCAGCACACTCTTTGCAGCATTTTGGATCAACTGCAGGCTTCTCAGGGAGGTTTTAGGACAACCTGAAAATAATTAATTACATTTGTCAAACCTAGAGGTAATAGATGCATTAACTAGTTTTTCAGCATCACTCTGAGATGTGTTTCAAATTTTAGAGATATTGGGCAAATGCAAGAAAGCAGACCTACATTTATGTTTAATATAATAAACATAATATTTAAGCTCTTGTATTACTATCGATCACACAATCGATTCAGTCGATTAGATTGTGCACTGATGTAGCTAAAACTAAACTCTGCCAATATGAACACACACTGGTTGAATGGTGGGAGAAAGAGAGAGGGAGATTATGTGGGAACATGCGAGGATTTTACTTTACTGCTTTAGCAGCAGGAAGCACCTGCGCCACAACTAACTTACCGGATGTGTCTGTCAAATCTGCTTCCCAGGTGGCAGCCTTGCATGTGTGCATGAAAGAGCTGTGTTAAAATCTTGTTGACTGTGTCTGCACACCTGTCTGCATTTGCAGGACAGGCAGATTTGTGTGCACTCCTGACTGAACACACTGTTTGTGTGTTTGTCAAGTGATGTTCATATTTTAAGAGATAGACAGCACTCACACATAGGTCAAGCCTAAAGGAAACCAGAGGGATGTGTGCACTGGGCTGTGACCACTAACAGTTGCGCAAGTCTTTACTGTGTCCATCCCTTCACCTCCCCTCATCTTTCTTTCCTTAGCATCATCCCCTGTTTTCAGAACAAGCAAGGATACAGATTGTCTCACTCGATCAGCCTTGACTGCTCGACAGCATTTTCTTATTTACTGTTGTTGGTTCAACAAGTTCGCCTCAGTAAAATATAAAATCTCAGCAATACAAACAATCCAATATAGCAACAATCCCTACCCTACCATATGCTAATGGTAAACACTAAAATCAGTTAATGTGCAACATTAAATTTCATGTTAATTTTCCTAATCAGAGCATAGACAGTATTAAAGATGGATGGTGTTAACGTGACGTCACCTGACGCTGGTTTGTGGTCCTGGTTTTAAGTTTTGAGATAAGCAGTTATACTGTTACCATCTTGCTGATGCTCATTAGCTAACGACTTGTCAATCACTTGTCATTAGCTAATGAGCATCGAGATTACCACAGATAATCCTCCATTTTGAAACACAGCATCAACAAAATTTACAAACAAACTTCTTTTTCTTTTTTAATTTAACATGACCTAAAATGACTGAGGCCATCTGGATCTCCTTCTGTAAGTGTTCACGAGGTCAACAGAAAAGAGCAGTTTTCCCATAGACTTCTGTGTTTTATACTGTCTATGCATCACAGCTAAACCAATCAGCGGTCAAGAATTTGATGCTACTAATCACAGCCATATACTTTTCAGCAAATAAAACCCACAAACAACACCTCACTAGTGTCAACCAGATCTTGTTAACACTGTTTCCACTGATAATATAATAATATACACTTTTTTCAAAAGACATGGCAATAATTAATGTCAACAGATAAAAAGGGCCACCATGACCCTGAAAACATGATCAATCTGATGCAGGATATTGCAGCCAGATACCGATGCTACTGGTGTTTTACCAACTCAATTTATGTCAAAACAATCCTGATTTCAATACATACGATTACAAAACTACTGGGAAAAATTCTACAATAACACTCACAAAGGCAGTTACTCTAACCAGAGACTCAGGTGAGTTTGAGACAGGCTAAGATTTTACAAAAATAACTGTAAGTAGATGACTAGAACAGGTGATTGCATTGCCTAAAAAATCTTCTTGCCCTCCTGAGAAATATGATGGATTTCTCTATGTACAAAATATATCACATTTTTGTCTCTTTAACTGCTGTGCTATCACCCGAAGCACATTGTTTGAACTTTGCAAACTCTTCTTATTCACTGCTTAGGGAGGTGGAAGGAACCACATTTTTTGGACAGGATCCATTTTGGCTGTCAGGCAAAGGAGGAAATGTTCTCCACTTTAAATCATTTTGAACTCTGAGGCAGGCAGTAGCCATTCTACAATTCACAACAGTATTTGCTTGCATGAGATTTGGCATGTTTGCATGCATTGTATTTTATTGCGAGACATTTTATTTGTATTAAGTTACTGGTATAAAGAGTACTGACAATATCAGTTGCATTGGATTTCTTTCGTTTATGGCTAATAACAAATTAATACGTATTCCACTTTCAGCACATTGTTGTTTCTTCAGTTCAGCTACACCAACATGCTGAACACACAGCCGCCTGGTAAATATTCCCACACAAGCCAGCTTATATTTCTGTGACAAGATCTCTGTCCTCCTGCATATATTTGGAGAAATAAATCCACAAAACCATTCTGCCTCTGCCTGCACATAAGGGGAGCTGATTTAAATGGTTTCTTAAATGATATATAAAGCAGTAAATCTCTATGCATGGAGTGCTGCAGAAGGCATGAGCACTGCCACGTGAAAAAAGATAACGGTCGAAAGGAGAAAAGGGGTTATTCATGATGACAATGACACTTTTGGTTTTTTTCCCAGTTGTGAAGACTGCCGGTGTGCTTGAAGTACGAGTAATGGGAAGGTGTGTGGAGGGAAGAGCTTCCATTCATCAGTTGTAGAACTGTGACGCACATTTGTAGCAAATTTAACCAGCACCACTGGAGACGGCCTTCTATGTCCAGTTATCATCTGGTTAATATGAACAAAAAAGAAATATGTGAAAAGCAAACATAAACGCAAATTACAGATATCATAGACATCTGAGCTATTTCCACTTAGCATTAAAGCTTTTACTGTAGAGACTTCCTGTGCCTTGAATACACTTGTTCTGTTGCTAACTTAAAATGACCCCTCTTGCATTTCTGTGCACAAGCCAAAAGTTACCTTTAAATAAATACCTGGTGCACACATCTACCAGTACTTCAGTGGCTCTATGTAAAGCAGCTCCAAAGAAAGGCTGATAGGTGGCAGAGATCACATTCATGCTTCACATTGTAGAAGCCATATCAATATTCCATGTCCATCTAAGTGTCGGGCCATGAGAGTTGATTGATGTGTTTTCGTGGCAGTGGTTAGAAAGTGAGCCCGGGGAGACACGGGGGCAGCAGTGAGTGAGCACTCCTGCCTGAAGAACACAAAACTCCATTTTCCCCACAACACAAAGTCAAGACAGATCACTCAGTTGGTTCCAGGATTAACTACTGTTTATGTATATGTGCGTGTCACTGGTAATAAATGTACACAGAACATGCAGACGGGGAATATGCTAACGCTTGAGTGATTCTGCAGACATTTCAGAAGGTGAGTAATTATTCAGCTTTGCCGCAGATACTACTGGTCCCTAACAGCACTTCAGATGAACTGTTAATATTTATTATCCTGGGGAGTGCAGCACACCGGATTAATTATTCACAAAAACTATTACATGCATGTGATCCATGCTAGGGTTCTATGCAAGGTTCCAGCTTAATAATCACAGCTATTTGTTATTAATGTTTGCAACATGTCAGTATACAATAATAACACATGGAGGAACAAGTCAGTCATCTTGAGTGTTGAAGGGAGGCAATTTCGGAAGTATACAGTTATTTATGCTTGCCACAATATTAGGCGGAATAATGAAATGGATTACTCGGGTATCAATCACTGTTTTCATTTTTTTTCCTCCCTATGACAGTAACCACATGGGAAGGTTTCAGGCTGATGTAAGCTTGTTTTGAGCATATTTGGATGGATATTTGTCTGGCTGTGCCTGAGGCCATCCTGGCTTGGTTAAAATAAAGAAAACATGTCAGTTGAAACTGCTTTGATAAAAAAAAAAAAAAAAAAAAGTACGAGGGA
>VVHJ01004078.1:0-11126 GCA_015107715.1 Tylochromis polylepis | reverse complement strand
CCCGTCCCCCCCCCTCCCCCCCCCCCCCCCCCCCCCCGTTTTTTTTGTTTGTTTGTTTGATTTTGTCCCCAGAGGCAAAAAAAAATGTGTCCATGGTGAAGTTTTTCCACTTCTTTTTACATCTCCTCACATCAGTTCTGATAGTTTTGGGAATCTTCCTCGAGGAATTCCATCTGAGAGTCCATATATTGACGCAGTGATTGTTATTCTCTCACTGATTCATTCAAAAGTAGCAGGAAATGCACAGGAGGAATCAAGAGGCCACTCAAAATAGTTGGGGGTTCCTTCATTGTAACATTTCTATGGAGGCGCTCATCAGGTTAGGGTGTAGAGTTTCAGAGGGGTTTCTGATTAGTGTACCTGTGGCTTCACATAGAAGCATAAATCCTATTTCTGGGGCCAGGTGTGCCAAGAAAATATTCCCTACACCACCAGCACCAGCCTGAACCGTGTTTTCATATTGTTTGTGCCAAATTGTGACCCCCCCACCACCAGGATGTGCAGTGTGCCCTTCTGCTGCTGTAGCGCAGCTTCTTTGACGTTTGATGTGCATTCAGAGTTGCTGTCCTGCATACTTTCCCACCAGCTCAAAGCTATCTTTCCATTCTCCCCTAACATCAACAAGGGATTTTCACCCAGAGAACTGTCGCTCACTGGATATTTTCTTTTTGGGACCATTCTCTAGAGATGGTTGTGTGGGGAAAATCCCAGTAAATCCGCAGTGTCTGAAATACTGCCACATCACATTCAGGGTCCCTTAAATTACACATGTAGGTTAAGGAAATAATTGAGTTGTCCTGTATTACACTTCCACAGACCAAAACGGAAACTACTCTCAACCATAAATACAGATGTGTGGAAGCCTGATACATGCAAGAAGCTTCATTTTTCTCTACGTCGAATCTCCAGTAATGGTGGGTTTTAATTTTCTTTTTGCTTTGATTGCTTTCTGAATTTTTCTTTTGAAATTTATTTACCAGCACATCATATTTGAGCCTGAATACAAGTGAATTAATGTCAAACCTTACAGCATCAGAGTTATCCCAGATGACAGAAAATTCATCAGACACAACAAAGGTACAAAAAACAAGAAAACCCCCTCAAGTAAGTAGAACCAATTAATCCACAAGTCAGTTTAAGGACTTATATGTATTCCTTTAAGCATAGAAAGCAGGAGTTTATGTTTTTTCCTTTTTATCTAGAAATGGACCCCCCAGCTAGACAAGTACCTCAAGGACGGTGTTAAACGGCACGGGCAGGGGAAGTGGTCTCGTATCTTAATGGATTATGACTTTGAAGGACGTACCGGCACCATGCTCAAAGACCGCTGGAGAGTTCTAATGAGGGCACATGAAGTGGGATAAAGACAGACAGAGCCTCTCTAACACGTACAATGTAGCATTTCACCTGTAAATAAAATCACCTGACTTTTCTATTGAATTTTTTTTTTTTTTTTTTTTTAATATAGTTTTTGTTGTGCGCTCTGCTATGTTTGCACCGAAACAATTTGCCACCAGAGGGCGCTCAAGCACAGAACAGTGATCTGAGTAACTTGGCCTGCTGTGACTGGGTAAATTTGACAATGTGTAACTTGTCAGTAAAACATAATTGTATATTTCACTCATTTAGTCTTTTTTAGTTGACCGGCTAAAGCTGAGTTGGTTCCTTAACCGTGTTAGTATATGCACTTTGCTGCTGCTGTGTGCACCAATTCATACCACCAGAGGGCAATCGCAGGAAATGATGTAAAGTTTTTTGGTTTTTTATATTTAAGGCCACATTTTTTGAGATAAATAATGTGTAAGACAAGACGTGGAAAAGAGTACAATAGCACTGTTTTATAACAAAAATAAAATGAAGTGTGCTTAATGGGTGTGAGGAAAAGGTGGAATGCTGTGCAAGTGTCTTTCTATTGAAATGTGTATGAAAATCTGTTATTTAACAATACTTTACACTGATCTCTACCATATTAAGAGACGTATCTGCAAAATTAGGCCTCTTCTTAGTGTCAATAAAGAGACGATATATTGAGGCATCTGGCTGCCCACTGATGATTGGTTTTTAGATGTTTACGTGAAATCCAGATCAGATGAAGACAAAACTGTGTTGTGGAGGACAGGTGCACTGCTGGGTTTTCTGGAGCTTCTTCCAAGTCCCGCTGCACCACGGGTTCCCCACCGCCTGCCAGTGGAGCACAGTCTCTCTGCAACACAGTTAAACCACTGGTTTCATACCACTTTATGCACATGGTTTCACATAGTCATTTCACAAGATCTCAGCATTGCTTTTCTCTGACTGCTTAGCTTAAGGCAAGGGCACATTAAGTGTTGAAGCAGAAGGTGGACTCATTCTGTAGCTGTTTTAAGTTTTATGAACTGATTTAGGTTTTTATGTGAAATCATGCAGTTAGGGCTGTGAGGACAGGAACATGCTTTCCATAACTTTTGCTCTGTACGCTAGTGCAATAGATCTGAAATGATGGTGGTGCAATTTCAATGCAGACTTTCAACTTTAATTCAAGGGGCTGAACAAAAAAGTAAATGTTGAGTTTTTTATGCATTGTCACTTGCTTTCAGGGGCTCAAACTGGACAAGTGAGCATAATTGTAACCAAAATACTTACCTTTTAGGACTTTGTCAATTATGGTTGACAGACTGACTGAAAGCCATGCACATCACCAAGCAATGAGTTTCCTCCTTTCTGATGGTTTTCCAGGTCTTTAGATCTTAGTAGGGTTTTTTGTCATTTAGTTTGCTCTTCAGCAAGTGAAGTGCATGCTCGATTGGGTTGTGTTCCCTGCTCATTCTGTCTTCCATCTTGCAAGTATTTCTGTATGCTTCAAATAATGAAACATTCTTAGTCTTTTTTTTCTTCTTATATACTGATTGTACTTTCATTAGTCCAAACAAATGCTGTTTCACAACTGGTCTGGCATTGTTAGATGTTTAAATCTGGTTTTTCTGCCCCTGGGCAATGTTCATCACTTGGTTGGATGTTATGAGGGGTGTTTCTTTACCAAGAAAAGATCATCTAATCGTCTACAATTATCTAATTATCCATGGAAATTCTGACCTTTTTATTTTGCTGAGCACACCATTGAGTTATTATCTCATTGTTAAAAATTCAGCACTTGTAAAGTTCCACCTCTGTCACAGGTTTTTAACAGCTTATGGAGGATCTGTTTCACCGGCCTTTAGAGCATCTTTGACCACTGAAATCTGGAAGTTGTGGGTTCAAACCCACAGTTTCCAAATGCAAATGCCACACTTGGAATTATTCCAAGTGTGGCATTTCACCTTCATAATTGCTCAAAAAATAAGCCAAATAGCCCAAATCTGTCCATGAAGCAGGTTTTCAGTCAGATAGTTTTGGTCCCTAGAGAAAGAGGGGGCTACATAATAAATAGCACCATTCCTAAATGTTCCTTCAGTTTGCAAAAAAATAAGAATAAAAGCTGAGAGTCTGCCCTTTTAGACCGCATTCAGCTGTAAATTAAATGTGTTTTGGTAAACAGCCAAAAAGAAAGCGTGTTTAAATATATCTGGACTGCAGGAAAAACATGTAAAATGGCCCATAACTGCATACTTGTCTGATTCCTGACCGTCTCCTTGGCAGCTGCTGGTATTGTTTCGCATGGCAGGAGGTTCACATGCCACACACACGTTAAAGCCCTCTGTTATGTAGCGCATCCACAGTGTGTGGGGCCGGTTCTCCACTGTACAGTGGGGCGTCCGTGACTCTAGCTTGAATTCCACACAAAACCTAAAGGGGGACAGGATTAGAGTAATGAAGGTGAACAAAGTAAATCCTGGAATACTGCGACAGTAGAACCCTAACACACAAAAGAGGGATATCGCGGCATCATCACTTAATTAGGAGATATTGGGAATTGCTGATCAGCAAAAAAGAAAAGAAAAAAAACACGTTATCCCCAGTAGCAGGGACACAGCTCTTATGAAAGGAATAGCAATAATTAAGCATATAGATGCTTTGAACTGCTCGCAATACCGCACCTACTGTCATCCCAGCCTTTTGTGTATGTGCTTTTCATGTGACAGCCTTGAGTATTTAATTTCAAAGGATTGTCGGCAGTCTTTCAGCATCGCTATGTTTAATGGGCTGTAGACAGAAGGCCAGGTGGGCAAACACCTACAGGTAGCTCGTTGGTAGGAAAACGTTGAGCTGTTATCTCCTTTCACATTCATTTGTGTTACAAAGCGTAAAAAAAGAGGTTTTTCCCCTGAAAGCATTCATGAACTTTTCAACTCTTGAATTCAAAGATTCTTGAGGTCTGCAGTTTCAGAGAGCATCTGGAGGCTTTATAGTATCATGATATGAAACCTACCCAGGGTTTAGGGGGTTTCCATAGCTGTCATGCTTGGGCCTTCCCTTGGCAAATGCCATGCTGGTGATGAATGCAGGACCTGATAAGAGAAACCAGATCATCTATGAATTACAAAACAGGATCAAATGCAAGAAAATAGGCATGTAACTTCACACACACACAAAAATGCAGATACAGTAAAACCAGAGAGTGTTCATCTGGTTGCATACCTGAGTTGAAGCCACAGCGTCTACCCTGGTGGTCTCTGTATTCCCTGCAGCCGGCTCGTTGCTCAAGTCTGGGGCAGGGCTGGCCACTGTTGTGGGGCTGCTGCTCTATGTGACGAACACGGATTCGCACCGAAGGCTGGCAGGGTTTGGCACAGCCGCTCCAAAAGCTCCAGTCGCTCACAGCACAGTCCTGAGCTGGATGTTGGCACCAGTATCAAGAGAGAAACGTTATTACGGGAAATGCTCTGTTGCAGCAAACAATTAAACTGCATTTAAACCAAAGACTGACTCCCTAAGAGCTTAGCTTTTGTGCCAGGGTTACAATTCCCATCAACAGTAAGATGTACCATTGTTCTTTTAGGGATGAATAATTATAATATTCCTGTGGAAGAGTGGAATGTGACTCAATATCCAGGAAATAACTTTGGATTAATGAAGCATCGATAGTGACTTGTGGAATTAGTGCTTCCTGCTCTGCTACAAGTATTCTGACAGTGTGCCAAGTGCACCGCTCAATCAGTGACCGAGTCCTGTGATTTTTTTTCTTTGTGCCTGCTCTATGATTCCACTTTGATGTATTAAACATTCAGATTTAGTCACTACTGGCCCATAATACGTATTAAATATGCTCAGCTTGTTTGACTGTAGCTGTTATCGCTACAACTGATTGACAGAACCACATTCTTAAAATATTTGCACTAATTCCATTATGTGGGCCAGCCCACTGAAATGAGGTTAGGCTCAGAGCTGCCGGGGTTATTTGGTGTGCTGATGATAGCCATTTTTTGTAATGTGGCAAGTGAGATACATGCAAGAAAAACAAATTCAGACATTATGTGAGGTTTGTACCAAGTTAGAAGCTGAAGAAAACAACAAAAGACACACAAGAGTTGGAAAGGACTGAAGATAAATGTACACAATTTGACATGTATGGGAAAATGTGAAATGCATCCGCCCATGCCACTTCTCTCATTAGAGGTAAGTTGTGTGATAAGCAGCCCACTAATGACCAGATACTGGTGATAATTTGTCTTTTTTTATCTTCTGACCAACGGATTCAGAAGATAATATATTCTTAGCAAGAGTTCGGGTATCATAAAGTTAAGGTGTGCACCAAAAAAACAAACAGTTCCATCCATTCATCACTCACCTGGACACTCTGTGAAGTAGTCAAAGCAGCAGTCTTTAGTTCTGACGCAGGCTTCATCACAGTAGCATGTGCCGTGCACACGGTCCATCCTCCAGTCAGTTGTCAAACAGCTCATGTCTCTGCCTCTGCAGCACTTCCCCGAACAACCTCCATTCACCAGGTGGTTCTCTCCGAGAGCAAAAACTACCAGCAACCAGCAGGCAAACTCAACAATGAATCTCATCATGGTAGAGTGAGGCCAGAAGTCAACCCCTGAAGTAAGATGCCAGCCTCTTGGTTCCCCCCCAGGCTGTGATTTCACACACTTCTCTACCTGTGTTTACTCCTGCTCTGGTTCTGCTTCTTTCATGTTCATGACTGTGAGAGGGAGAGGTTGGAATACCAGCCCAGCCCAACCAAGCCAGGACTGAGCTCTGCCACAGGAGCCCTTGTGACCTGGAATTCCTGTGTCTGTCTCCTGTGTCCAGCCCTTCAGTTTCCCTCCAGAAACAGGTCTGCAGTGCAACCTACAGTACTAAACACCCAATTCCAGCACCGGCTTTCGTGTTGTGTGTGCCTGCCTTTTCCTCAAAGCTGGTGTCTCTCTCCCTGTTCCCAGCTGAACACCTCCCTCCAGTCGATCACACTTGGGAGGAGACGATGAGGACAAGGGAGGGGTGAGCTGGTGATGCATGCTTTACCCTCCCGCCTCTTTTCTTTCTTTTTTGCCTCTTTCTTACCTGCCTTATTCTTGTTTACCTTTTTTCTGACCCTCTTTCTTCAGAATACCTGTGACCTTCTGCCACCCCAGGTTTCCGAGTCCCAAAAGAAAGGGAGGAATGTGAGAATTTGGCAGGTCTCCAATCAATTGTTCTACTGTATAGCACCGTCCCCTTCTCACCTCTCTCCCTTTTTCTCTTTCCCTTTCAAGTTCCTGTAATCCATCAGAAATCCAGATCGTTCGGGTGTGAGTTTGTCTGTGTGTTTGTTTTGTTTGTGAGGTTTTTGAAGACTAAAGATTAGCTTCACTGGGTCAGAGGCCGTCAAAAAAATCTACATATTAGCTTCCCATGAGCTCAGCCACAAATTGTATGGTAATTGTTTAATGCGTGCAGTTGTTTCCTGCAATTCTCAACGTGTGCTATTTGTTTTAAACAAAAACAAAGGAGTTTTAATGCACTATTCAATTTCTAAATGCTGGAAGCTGATTCCTTCTTGACTTTGTTTTCAGTTTTATGCTTATCTAAGATAACCATCTACTGGCTGTAGGTCATATTATGAAGGCAAACAAGAAAGCGGTATCAGTCTTATCAAGGAAGCAAAGAATCATATTTCACAAAATATCTGCCTGTTCCTTTTACCAATCCACTGATAACCTGCACTGTTATGAACTGCATACCACATGAAAAACTGTTTAAATACAATGCTAAGAAAAAATTATCTGCCCCCGTCCTGATTTTTTTAAATTTTTCCATATTTGTAACACTTAAATGTTTCAGATCATCATGCTATTTATAATATTAATAAAAAAATAACCTGATTAAATGCAAAATGCAGTTTTTAACTGATTATTTCATTTATTAAGAAGGAAAACAACCTATCCAAACCTACTTGGGCATGTGACAAAGTAATTGCACCTCTTCTTCATGACTTAATTGTGATTAACTACCTATTTTGGCTTTACAAAGCCTTTTCTAAGGATTTGGGACTCCAGCAAACCACAGTGAGAAAACTTGGAACAGTGGTGAACCTTCACAGGAGTGGCCAGCCTACCAAAATCACTCCAAAAACACATCAACAATTCATCCAGGAGCTCACAAAAGAACCCAGAACTGCAGGCCTCACTTGCCTCAGTTAAGGTCAGAGTTCATGATTCATCAATAATAAAGAGAACGGGCAAAAATGTCCTCCATGGGAGCATTCCCAGGAGGAAACCACTGCTGATCAAAAAGGATGCAAAGGCTCGTCTCACATTTGCCAAAAAACATCTTGATAATCCCCAAGACGTCTGGGAAAATATTCTGTGGATTAATGAGACAAAAGTTGACTCGTTTTGAAAGGTTCGAGTAGTGTTACATCTGGCATAAAACTAACACAGCATTTTATAAAAAAGACCATCGTAGCAACAGTCAAACATGGTGGTGGTAATGTGATGGTCTGTGGCTGCTCTGCTGCTTCAGAGTCTGGATGACTTGCTATCACTGATAGAACCATGAATTCTGCTCTTTACCAGATGATCCTGAAGGAGAATGTTCGGTCATTAGTTCATGCCCTGAAGCGCAAGAGCACTCGGATTAAGCAGCAGGACAATGATCCAAAACACACCAGCAAGTCCATCTCTGAATGGCCCAACAAAACAAAAAGAGGGTTGTGGAGTGGCCTAGTCAAAGTCCAGACATAATTTCAATTGAAGTGCTTTGGCATGACCTCAAACAACCCCCGACTGTAGATAAATTAAAACAATTCTGCAGAGACGAATGGGTCAAAAATTCCTCCACAGTGATCCGAAAGACTCATTGGCAGTTATCGCAAACGCTTGATTGCAGTTCATGCTGCCAAGGATGGCACAACCAATTATTAGGTTTAGGAGACAAATACTTTTTCACAGAGCTGTAAGTAGCACAGGAGCTCCAGTTTGCATTATTTACAAACCAGAGTGTAGTGTGAAAATAATGCACAATCCATAATTCTTCAGTAAAAACTTTGAAACCCCTCAAAGGTGAAATGAAAGACAATCAATTTTATAATGCAGGACAAGCCCAGTCGTGTCCTCTTTAGTGGCATGATGGAGGGCTACAAAATATATGGCAAGAATTTCTAATGCTGTTGCTGATTGATGATGACAAATTGAAGAAGGCAGACAAAAACTTACTTACTTATATGCTCAAGGGGGCCTGACTGTTACTGTTGCCGAAGAAGCTCAGCCTCGTCCATATTATTACGGCCAACAAATGGGGCCTCTACAGGGAGCAGCAGCAGGAAATGAGGCCTCCTCACACCTCCTGCTATTGAAGAAGTAGACATTAGTAATAACTGGATACTTCGCTGTCTTGAAAAATAATCTTTCACAAGGGGGTCTGGCTGGGTCCTTTGATTATTCTTCATGCTATGGAGCAGGTAGGTCAAGCGACAGTAATAGCCTTCATCTCCACCATAATCATCAGCAGACGCATCACTAGGAAGCAAGTGTCTGAATGAGTGCACGTTAAAGTTTGAGATGGTTGAACCCAGACTGGCCTGAGAAGGAAAAGTACTCTGCTGTGTTTTGGATGCTTAAATCCACAAATACAAAACACAAACTATCCCAACACAATAAATAATCCCAGCTGTGAAGTCTCTTACTTTTTAGTCATTTGCTTTCTCACGAAAATAAATTGTTGTCAGTCACTCTGAGCAGGCGTCCATCACCCATGTAGTGGGTTTTTTTGTTCTGTTTTTTAATTTCATGAAATAGGCAGACACACGCTGATTTGATCTGTCCACTGATGCAAGACTTTCAGCAGCATCAGTTTGCTATGGCCTCAGCATGAAGGAAGTGCACATCAAAGCATGTGTGTTTTCCATCTGACACACTCCCAGCCATGGACCTCCTGTCCTTACTGCTCATTTGTCAGAGACAATCAGCCTTACCACAGCAACACACCCAGTCATCTTAGTGTACATCAGTTAATGTTTCTCAAGACGGGGAACAGTAATTGAGCATGTTTATGATCTTCAAACACTGTCGCAAGTTGCTGCGTCGCAGACTGAATCCATCCCTTTCATTTGGGGCAAGAGCAGAGATAGAAGGAGATACAAAGAGAGATCGATTTAGTAATAAATGAAAGTGTGCTATCCTCTCCTTCTTGCAGCGGGAAGGTAGCAGGGTCAACCCTAGTTTCATCTCATCTAAATGGGGAATGTAAACTGGCTCTCCTCAAGGGAAGACCTAACCTGGGTTGCCATAGTTTCAAAAAGTTTGTTGACAACAAAAGCTCTGGTTGACAAATACTAGAATTTACCTTTACACGATGGCACGTGTCGTAAAGATGATGCCATCCATGACTAAGAAAATGCTTTCCATGTACCGCACAGAAACTCTCTATATTTTTAAACCTTTCTATAGAAAAAAAAACAAAACATAAAAACAAAAAAGTAGCATCAAAGCTGAAAAAAGACCAAAAGCTGTTTGTTCTTAGAGAATATTTGATTAGAGCTGGTCGAAGTAATTAGTCTGAGTTTCTTTCTTCCTTATGAGTACAGTCAGTTCCTCCCACATGAATGGAAGCCTTTGTCTATTATCTTCTCAATTTATAGCACATTCTTTCAAGTCTACATTTGTACATTTGGGTGGTTTTCCAAGTGTGGGAGTGTTTTGCACCATCTGTTCTTATTATCTGTTCTTACGTAACTGAGTTTCAGCAGTTCCCTTCATTGTAACTTGCGTTCATCCATGCACGGACATTTATATATCCTATTTCTTGTGGATTATGTATGCATCTATGCCACACAGTGGCATGAGTTATTATTTAATGAGTTGAGAAGTTGGGTGTTCGACTTAGGGCGAGTCACCAAATCACAGTTTAAAAAGTTTTTAAAAGTGCGTATTCACAATGCAAACACCCAGTGAGCCTTGCTCTTCGTGTCGCACTTACAACAGCACCTATTATGGCAAGACATTTTGTACATCCTTCTAATGATTCTCCATTCATTACAGTTCATTACTGCTGGATAGTTTGCGGATCCACTGGTAGGCCCCGGAGAGGACTGATGACACTCTAGCAATGGCTCAACAGGCTGGCTGGCCTTGGAGAGCTGCCAGCGTAATGACATCAGAGAATGTGATATTGATGAAAGTTTTTCCCCTGCCTGATCCTGACATCGTCACTGATAATTGTCCCCTCATGAGTCACCTCACCTGGCATATGGATCCATATGTATGTAAATCAATGCGGACATTAGTAGCAGCTGGCAGATGAGTCAAGATGTGTGGGTGGGGAGTGAAACTGACCCCTGCCCCTGAGAGAGATGACGCCTCAAGTAATGATAATGGCTAGGTGGCAGGGTGGAGCTATCAGGGTAGATTTCATAAATCACATCGTTAAATGTCACACAGCAGTGGAGAGGTTAGGGCCTCGGGCTAGTGCGCATGCGTGCGTGCGTTTCTCTGTCAAGGGCAAAGTGTGTAAATATTCCAAGTTACACATGGACAAAGGCTGGAACTGATGATTTCTTTTTTATATATAGATTGTTGCCAAACATGTCAAATCTCACTGATGTCTGTGAATAACAGATCGCTCTAGGTTAGGCTAGATTGATGACATGAAAGTAAACAAATGTGCTGACCTGACAGCTGAAACAACCTGTGTGCAAGCATTTGAAATGATAAAATCACCCCGTTTTTGTTTTGTTTTTTGGGTTGTTTTTTTTTTTTTTTTGGGGGGGGGGGGTTTGGGGTGTGGGT
>VVHJ01004077.1:0-10725 GCA_015107715.1 Tylochromis polylepis | reverse complement strand
TCCTTTTTTTTTTTTAACCCCCCCCCCCCCCCCGTGGTTGCCTGGATTGTCTGTACCTGTGTGTCATTCTCCAGCTGTCTCCACTTCCCTCTGTGTATAAATAGTCCTGTCCTTCCTCCTTGTCTTTGTCATAGTCTTTGCATCTTCCTATTCCAGTTTGTCCTGACTACCTGTAAGGGATTCTGTTGTGACCTGAACAATGGTTTGCCTTTTGTTTTCTGATTTAACAAGTCTACCTTAAATCTAGCGTCTTCAGTATATGGTCTGATTTAAGAGTGGACACCCGTCATAGACAGAGTGACTGAAAACAAACAAACAAACAAACAAAAGAAAGCTAGTTGTTCCAATCAGTGAAATATGAGAAGAATTTAAAGGATGTTTTGGTCCTCCTAAACTATTTAGAGCAGCCACTGAAATTAAGAAACTGCAAATACTGCTTCTACTTCTACTCTTTAGTTTATTCAGTTTTGCAGCCATAGAAGATCATGAGACCATTACTACTGACAACTCTTTAATAGCTTTTCTCCACGTTTATAATGCCAAAAATGTTCACTGAATTGTGTGTTTATCTAATCAGATGTTCGAACCATTCGTTTCATCAGAATACTGTACAAAAATGTGTCTCGTATAATCTGCCTAACCTCTCCTGTCTCCTCTGTGGCTGCAGGGAGAAGAGAAAATCTAATAATGTGGCTTGTCAGGTTCACTTGTCAGGTTCACTCAAACTAAATACAGTTGGATGTCACGCAGGTTTTCAGGTGCTGTCAAAACTCAAAACTGCAAACGGAGTTGGTTTAGTAGATGGCAAGAACAGAGAATAATAAATAATTTTAAAGTTAAAGGGAATGTACTGAAAGAGACATGTAGTATTTATAGGGTAGAATCCAAACACTGAATTACAAACAAAGGAAAACCTCTGATTACACACCAAAGTCTGTTTGTAATAATTCTCCTCAGTTTTGTTCTGTAATGATCTTGTTTGCTGCCAGCAGTGCCACTGTATGTTCTCTCCCCTCCAGATGGCAGATATACGATTGGCCCATGCTCAGTGTGGCAACAGTCTCTGGCACACTGTCTCTCTGTATGTGTGTGAGACCATTGCTGCACCATGGAAATCTGGTATCCCATAACAACAATGTTACTGGATGGGACAACACCAGTATACACACACTGGATGGAACAAATATCCCGCCTCCTGTTCCTTCCTGGTTGTTTGTTACTGCGGGACAAAGCCGTGTTTTATGTAGAGGAAGGCTGAGACTGAGAAACAGGCTCGTGTTGGAGCCTGGAGCTGCTGCCAACCATGACTTTGTGCTTCTGTGGTCTGCTTCATCCCTAAAAGTCACACCAATAAAAAGGATGTCTTTCTTCAGCTGTTTATTACTGTTTTATTTTTATTCAGATTTAGACGGATGTTATATAAAGTTCAGCATGTTGCTTAGTAAGTTCAGAAACTGGGGCTTCATGTCTCATATATAGTATTTGATATGTTTTTCTCACTTACAGTGTTAAATATTAAAGTTCATGATAGTAAAATTAGAAAAAGAGTGAAGTTTGTCATGTTTAGAATAATGTCCCTTTGGACACTTTGGACAGGCAAGATTAAAAAAAAAAAAAGATGTTTGGCCATAAAGTACAAAACCAAACACAGCATATCAACGCAAACACCTCATACCAACTGTCAAGCACGGTGGTGGAGGGATGATGAGTTGGGCTTGTTTTAAAGCCACCTTTCAGTCATTGAGTTGACTACGAACTTTTCTGTATATCAAAGTATTCTAGATTCAAATGTAAGGCCATCTGTTTGACAGCTAAAGCTTGGGCCAAATTGGGTCATGCAACAGAAGAATGATCCCAAGCACAACAGCAAATCTACAACAGAATGGCTGAAAAAGAAAAGAATCAAGGTGTTGTAATGGTCCAGTCAAAATCCAGACCTCAATCTGATTGAAATGTTATGTAACCTTAAGAGAGCTGTGCGTAAATGAATGTCTGCAAACCTCAACGTTGTGTCGGTCTCATTGTTTTCTCCGACATATTTATTTTATTTTATTTTTTTACCAGATTTCTGCAAAACTAAGGCAATTTAAATTAATATTTCCTATTCTGTTTGTTTTTTAACCAAGTAGTAAATAATAGCAGGCTAACGTGCTAAACTAAGATAGTAAGCATCTTAGTATGTTAATATTGTTAGTGTGAGGATATCAGTGTTCAATACTGGCTGTAGGCTTATATATGTTTGCAATAGTTTAATTCTAAGAAGAAGAAGAAGAAGAAGAAGAAGAATTCTAATTATGAAGCTTTGGCAGTGTTTGAGGATGTCTAGATTTCATGTGTGCACATTGCGGTTCACTCCGATGGAGCTTTGAGGTTTCAGCTACATCGGAGTCTATTGATGCTTCAAATATCCCACACTCTGAAAGCCCCATCTCTTGAAACAGTCTACCACTAGGAGTTAATCTCTAATTGGGCGAATGGCATGGACAAGAGCAAGAAAAATGAGGGGGATAAATGCTAGAGAAAGATAATAAAAACATTTTACTGCCAAGTCCTCTTTAAGTTTAATCCTTCAGTCTCACTTTTTCTTCCCAGAGTAAATTTATTTCCTGCTTTGTATCAAGAATTCATCCCACAAGACTTCCAGGAGAGAGGAGAGCAGACAAATAGAGAGGTGAAAGAGGTTAGAGACCGAAGGAGAGAGAATACAAATTCAGCCTGCTGCTAAGCTCAAACCCCCCAGAGTTTAAGGATCACTAGCATTGAGCAAGATCTGCTCCACAAATCCAGCATAATCCCTCTGCCACACTGTGACCACTTCCTCTTTGACAGAGGAGAGTGTGTGTGTGTGTGTTGGAGTGAGTGCTTTGTTTGTGGAGTGGAGTGTTGGGATACGAGTTCATGTATGTCATGTGCTCGAGGTAAATCTGCCTTGATTAGGCCTCTTTTTTATAGTTTCTTTTTCTTTTTTGTCGACTGTCTCTTTCTAAATCACTGAGGAATTACAGGGCTTGAGAGGGTCTTTATATTTGTTATATCAGACCCTCCTCCTCTCACATCTCAAACACACATCCATGTTCTGGCCTGAGGCCTTGTTGTTACAGAGACATTGTGGTTGACAGTGACTGAATTTGATGTTGTTCGTTGTAATGTTGACAGCAAATACCACATGGTTAAACTGGACCTGCTGTGCTCATTTCCAGCTCTATATTTGACTTTTTATTTACCTTATTCTACTAGAGTAGCTTTGCATGATTCACTGGATCTGGGTGCTGCCCCTCAGTTTATGTCACAAACAAGCTGTTTCAGCTCATTCACCGTAAGAGCACCCTCCCCATAAGTGAGCCTTCTTCTGACTGGCTGCACCTTGCAAACAGAAGTTTTGAAATTTAGTGGGCTGAGCTTCAGTGCTCACAGCCTGAAACTGAGGATTTAGACTGATGACTTGTAAATATGCTGATTTCATTGTAGGAAGGTTCCATGTTTAATATGGGCATCCACTGAAACACTGTATAGTTATATAGTCTAGATACGTGACAGAATATAGGAAAAAATGCACAATAAGCTCCTTTAACATGGATTGTGGAGACATATTTTAAGAGATATATGAGAAAAGCCTTCCATCTTTTCTGACTTCCTCCACTTCTCTAATAACTGGTGTGCAGTCCCATAGGAGGCAGGGAAAAGTACTGATGGTGTTTGATCCATTATCTGATCAATCACTCAAAAAAAAAATAAGCAGCACTTAACACCATCTATTTGTAAATCACTGCCTCCAGCATTTCTGCTCCTGTGCAATATGTTCCATT
This sequence comes from Tylochromis polylepis, assembly GCA_015107715.1. Classification (NCBI taxonomy): domain Eukaryota; kingdom Metazoa; phylum Chordata; class Actinopteri; order Cichliformes; family Cichlidae; genus Tylochromis; species Tylochromis polylepis. The sequence goes on along the minus strand of VVHJ01004077.1, from coordinate 6,919 downwards.
GGATGTATGTGTGGGTATGAGGGTGAGAGGAGCAAGGTGGAGCTGCCTCCTGTCTGACCTCACTCTGACCCCAGGAAGGATGTAGCTGTTGTCAGGAGGGAAAGGTTAAACATCTTCTTACAAGGACAGTAGGATCTCTCCGAGGGGGGTCTTTAGGCCCCACTTCATACCCCTATTTGACCCAGACACACTCTTTCTGACCCCTGTGTGTGCACAGACACACACTTACACAGCTCCATCTTTCTTTCTTGTCTTTGTCAGTCTATTTGCCATCTTTCAGTGCTGCTGTTTTGACAGGAAAAAGAAGCTTTTCCTCCACTGTTTATTATCTCCATCTTCCTCTCAGTGATTTCTCCTCTTTAATCTCCTCCCAGGTTGCCTGTGAGGGCTTCCCTTTCTATTAGCCACCTCTAGCTATTTATTACCTCTTAAGCCCCGGTCAGGCAGAAGCCCTCAGCGGCAGCTTGTAAACTGCATCTGTCTCCCTAATCTGACCAGTTGATTAGCTAAAGCTATCAGGTCGTCCCCTGCTCTCTCCTGCAGGTGACACAGGGGATTGATGGGCTTTGAAGTAACTCTCAGTCTGTTGTTTCTCTCTTTTCTCATTTTTCTCTCCAGTCTTTAACTGTAACTAAACTCTCCGACCTCCTGACAGGCACCTGATGGATCATTTCAGTCGTCGCTGAGGCAGATTGTAACTGTGTAAATGCATCACTTTCAAGCACAACAATTTTCTTGTCTTGTACTGTGCATAACATTAGAAAAAAAAATCTTCATAACGCATATTATTAGTCTTCCACTTAGTTCTAGTCTTGTGCTGAAGGGTCTAAAGAGATATCAGATGAAGTGCCCTGAAAGTTGACATTAAGTTATCATGAGGTGAAAACAAACGTGTAGAAGTCCCATCATGAGCTGAAATTCAGCTAAATGTCAAACTAGCATGTTGATTTGCTACAGTAAGGTAAATATGCTAAAAACATGCCAACATCACACCCACGTTTCATCAGCGTGCTTGCTGAAATTAGCATTTAAGCTCCACCTGCTCTGTGATCATGGCCACAGACCCACCTTTATTCTCTCTCATTTAGCTCTGTATTTCCTGCCTCCTTTAATTCCTTTGTGCCGCTCGATTATGATAAAGTCCAGACCTCCATTAGTGAGTCACGCTGAAGACTGGTTGTTTATTAAGTGTGACTCAATTTGGAGCAGCTGAACTGGCGCTGTGGCAGTAACACCACCTGGTCTATGTGCGTCTGTGTTGTGAAATTAAAAAGGAAAAAAAAAGCTGGCAAGCTGGAGCTCCAGCAAGTAGCAAAAAGATGCACCGAAGCTGCAGTGATATCAGCTCTGCCTTCTGCCTGAAAAACAGGAATAGTTGTCAAAATGTTGTGACAGCCTGTTTCCTGCAGCCTCTCGCTCCTTTGATCTGGTGGTTCACTGCAAACACTGGTTGTGGCTTTTTCGGTACCTCCCATTGTGGCGCAGCTTAACCTGGCAGCTGAACTTTCCATCAAGTCAGTTTAGCTTTATTGTTTGGATCTTCTGCACCGCTGAGAGAAAAGAAAACAGACATCAATCACTCTGTTTGTCAGCAGGTTATTGGCAAAGTGAGCATGAGTGCTCGAACACATGGTGAGACAGCTGCTAGCATGACATTTCCTCCAAGGGAATGTCCCTAACCTCCTCTTTTTTTTAATTCCTCGTGTCTGTGTGTGCATTCATATCCTTACATATTGAAGGAGTGACTCAGCTAAAAGGCTGCTGCAGAATTTATGAGGCTGCTGTGCTTTGCTCCCCTTTATGCTCGTCAGAAGCATTTTCCACATCTATTTTTACTCCTTTAGCGTATCGATTCTTTGGAAGGCACGAGTCCAGAAGAAGGGGAAATGAGTCAAAGCATGTGTGCCCTCCTCCTCCTCCTCCAGTGTTCATTATTGATGACAGTGAGGTCAGTAAATAAGGCGAAGATGCAAGCAGGAGTGTTGGGTTATTTTAGAGCTGTAAAAAAAATTAACTGAAGAGAGTTTTTCATTTAATCCTTGTGGCTGCAGTGATGGACAAGCACTTAAGCAGGCTGCTGGTCCTGCCAGAATCACATCTACTTGCAGGAAGAAGGTAATAGGGAGCAGGGTGTCAAAATGCATTACGGCAAGCAGACAGATGGGCTCAGAGATCCGCCTCGGATTTGTGACCCAGCCGGGTATTGATCACATAACAAAATAGGGATAGAAAGAAAAAGTCAGATAGAAGCTGGAGCAGATCGACAGAAATGAAGTGATTTAAGCAGATGACTGACAGGTGTGAATACCACACTGGCGATCGGAGCGGTGCAGCGATCTTCTTTTGTGGCGATGAACGAGAGGGCCCGTCTCCATGTGGTGATGGATTTGCTGTTAAATGAAGATTGACATCTTACTGATACTGAGTCTCTGGGCAGAAGGCACGTGACCTGAGCCCCAGATAGAGCTGTCACATCAAGAGCAAATTTAGCCGAATTGGCTCTGTGTGTGATTGTGCTGTTGGCAAATAAGCATCACACCATCAGCACATATTCCTCCATATGAAAACAAACTTGTCTGACCTTTTCCGATTCTGGTTGTAGCTGTAAACATGTTCATGGGCGTTAACTTTGCCCAGATGTTGGAACCAGGGCACAAAGTGGCATATGTTGGGATGGTAGAACAGGGCTGGGGGAAACAGGGCTGTGATAGCCAGTCATTGTGCTTCGGTGTCACACTGTCATTGTGTCAGTGTTGGGAGCAAACCACGGACAGATGCTCAACAGATAATAGAAGCGTTATCTCCGGATGTTCACTCAGTGACACTGTTGCATGTGAATATGAACAAGGATTGCTTCAAAGAGAGAATCTCAGGTGAGCTAAATGTTATTAAGATCACTGGAAAAGGCTTTGTCAGTGTGTGTGTGTGTGTGGAAAAGAAGGAGCGAGATTGCGATTTTGCTTATGAAACAAGAAAGCATTTTGTTTGAGTACAAATCTGTCTGTATGAGCGTATAATGAGCCAGACATATTTCTCATCGAATCTATAAAGCTTCGGCTGTCGGTGTAATGTGAAAGATTGCACACCTGCAGTTTTCATCAGATGCCATTTCTCCACATCAGGGGTTTCATTATAGGATTCTCACTTGGCGGTGAAAATATTAGACAGTGCATACAAATAATACCTATATCAAGTGTGTTACAGGCTTTGATACCATAAAAATAAAATACATGTCACATGACCTGAATTCTAAAGCGAATGGACGGAGGGGCTGGATGTTCTACTTGATCAATTCCTGACTTGTCAAAGAAGTCCATTGTGCTGGCTCAGGTGTGGGTATGAAAAGGTGAAGTCAGTAGTTTTTACTTTTAAACAAGTTTTTGACAGATTTCTAAAATATTTCTGTGTTCTTGTTTTTTTGACAGAAGGTCTAATAAATTTTTTTAAGCACTATATTTATGTTAGTGAGTCCAGTCTCAAAACACAGTTAGCATTATTATTGCAATGTTTCAGTGAAATCTCAAGTCAGCAGTAATGCTTTTGTGTGTAGCTGTGCACACAGCTGTAGTCCGTGTTTGTGTGGCGACTGTACTTGCTTGATTCAGCCATTCTGTACGTATGCAGATTTCCATTTTATGCTACAATCTTCACGTGTCCCATCTGCCTAATGCACCAGTTCATCATCTTGTCTAATCAAGGGTCTCCTTGACCGAAACAATTCATAACCAGCTAACGGTGAATTTTGCTCACTAATGGAATTTTCCCACTTGTAAACAAATCAGTGAAATTGCCTTTCTGGCATGTTTTGACAATTAGATTACCACGACTTCATTGGATCTTATGGGATTATACACTTTAGAATACTTATGATGTATAATTGTAAGAAAAGGAGTTTGACAGTGGTACGGTCGCACACTCTTTTGTGTTATTTGTGCTTAAATGTTTGCCATTAATTTTTGGAGAAAATTAAAATTTGAGTAAAGAATTATTTAATTTCAAATTGACTGATTGTTTTTTACTGGTAAAAATTGTGTTTTGCTCTCTACAGACAAGCAACACATACGAGTATTATGATTTCACTAATGACTCTTTGTTCTATTTAGATCATATTTGGTAGGAAGTTGTCTTTATGTTATTAGTGAAGTCATGTCATTGATCCAAATGTGTGTTTTTATTTATTTTTTTCTTTTCTGGAACTAAAAATACTGCCGTTTTTCTGGATTTCTGTCTATAAGTGAATATTTGGGGAACTCATGACTCCCCAGAGCAGCTTTTCTTTGTCTCAGAGCGTCATCACACCCATTTTGTTTCACCAGATTGTCTGAAAACAAACACATTTCAGTTTGTCTGAGATGCTGTTGCGCTACATTGTTTGAGAATGTTATTTACAGAGGTCAGAAGCCTTGTTCACGATTTCCATAATGTCACCAAGCAGTCGGGGTCTAACGCAGATTCCCAGTAGAAACATGGCTGCAGATCTGCCTAATCACCAGATGCCTGCTCTCTAATGCATAATGCATCAGGCTGTTATTACAAGTCTGCAGGGAAAACACAGCAGTGATTTACATTAATATTTCATCAAACCCCTGTGACATCAAAGTCTTAATGGAGGAGACCCTGCATTAAGATGAGCGTGTGTGTGTGTGTGTGTGTGTGTGTGATCATTAATGAAGTGGACCCTGGTGGCCTATGCTTGGCCTTTATTAGTGTGTCAGGTGGAGAGGTGATAATAATGTGTTAAGTTAGTTTAAGATCAGAGAACAGACACTAAAACCAACCTGGTGAATAGTCTTCACAGTCAAAGAGTCTGAAAGTATAAAAGGATAAAAGTGAGTTCAGGGAATGTCTTCTGTTACCCAGCGTGCCTGCAAATATGCTGATATGTAACTACTTTTGTATAAGCTTATATTAAAGCATATTAAAAAGGTATTTTTTGACATTTTGGGACATGTATTTGCCTTCTCGCTGTAAATTAGATGATAAAATTAATAAAGCCACAGTGCATATTCCATGATTTCCCCCACAGCTCGTTTTCGTGGAAACTGAATACCTGACACAGTAGGATGCTGCATTAATAGCCTTTGATTATGTGACAAACCACTGTTTACTTTTCTTATGAGTTTTCTGCATTTTCTAACATGAGCTCACTGCGTCCTCAGATGACAGTGCGTCTGCAGCCAGCAGTATGGAGGTGACCGACCGCATCGCCTCCCTGGAGCAGAGGGTCCAGATGCAGGAGGATGAGATTCAGCTGCTCAAGTCCGCCCTAGCTGACGTGGTCCGCAGACTCAATGTATCTGAGGAGCAGCAGGCCATGGGTGCACGTAGAGGACCCACCAAAGGTAACATACAGTCCACCACAAAGCCTAGGGGCATCAAGAAACAGGGTTTCTATTATATTATATGCATCACACACAGACTGGCTTGCACACATGGTTCTGCAGGACTCTCGGGTCTGATTTTCCACTCTGACCTGTCGATGCTGATCTTCAAATCCCGCTAGTTTTCTTTCATCTGACTCATCACTCTCCTCTCCTTCCTGTCCCATCTTCTCTTGGACTGTGTTGTCTTGTCAAATGCGTTTGCTTTACATGTATAGACCCCACTATGATGAGAAAATCTCCCTCAGCAGACAGCAATGTTGGGAAGCCAGGTAGGCTCACTGTGTAGCCTGACTGCACTAACCAGACCTGGTGTTGTGTCACTGCCTGCCCTGCTAGTATTATGTTAAATATATAGTATTTCACCAGGAAATGCACAGTTGCATTCAGTACCGCACATTGCACTGTGATCCGAGTTTGAAGACAGATCTTTTTCTTTCTTTTTTTTTCTACAAACCAGAGGGAATCTGTGTCAGCACAAAAGCAGTTTTATGAGGTTTTGTTTGTTAAGAGCCAGGCTAGCATTCCCCTTTGTTTCCTGTCTTTCTGGTAAGCTCACTAGCTGCTGGCTGTAGCTTCCCACTGAACAGAGGCTGTATTGACTTTTACAACTCTCTCTCTGGAAAGAAAAGGAGCAAGAAAGCATCCCGACCTATTCAGCTGAGGTGTGGAGTTAAATTAACACCTCCCTGACACAGTCCCAATTTATTTTCCAATAGTCCAGAATGGGATTCACCTTCACAAATGGTTTAATCATAAGTCAAAGGCACAGTTACTAAACCTTAAAATGCCTCACTCTGATGCTCTCTCCACCTGCTGTCACACAACTGCATGCTCTTCTCATCTGTGCTGAAAACAGTGCATAAACTTAAAAAAGCGAGCCCCAGAGAGTGATAAAAGGTAGACTTTTTTCACGTTTTTTGCATTTTTATTTCTTAACAATACTGCATGCATCAATTTTAAGTGGAGATGTGTAAACTTTGGTCATGAAATCGTGCTGTCACTCCAGAGGCTGATAAAGACTGCATGGGAAATCAGCTGCACTTCATGTGTTTCAAGTCCTCTCATGTGCTTTAGAGTAATGAAGCAAAAGCAGATTAGGATTCTTAGCTGCTGCCAGCTCCATTCTCAGGAGTGAGTGTGGACGGATGGAGTTTCAGTTTGACTGGGGAAGTGGAGGATGACTCGGACTCATTGTTCCCCACCAGCAGTCTGCTTTCACTCGACTGAAGCACAGTGATCTGATTCAGAAAGCTTAACCCGGTCGGGCTGACTGCATATGGACAATTGTGTACACACAGGAACGCACACATTTATCTTCTTTAACATGCTAACAAAATTACAAACCTCGTTTTGCCCCTCCTGCGTAATTACTATATGAAAGATAACAGAGGGAGTGTGTGCACAGGCCTGAGTATCAATGTGTGTCTGTGCTGGATGAAGCAGTGTCTATTAAATATTTATCACTGCAGATAAAGCTGCAGCTTGGATTTGATAGTCTATGCTTGCCTGAATGAATTGTGTGTGTGTGTGTGTGT
>VVHJ01004076.1:2817-20833 GCA_015107715.1 Tylochromis polylepis | reverse complement strand
CAAGAGAGAGAGAGAGTTGTCTTCCTGCTCTGTTTGTGCCCCAATACCATATAATGTCTCTTTCATTGAGGGGATAAACTGACAACAAAGCTACCTCAATGGAAACTTAATTAATCTATTAGCTATGCTCCGCTCCCTGTCTTAAACCCTGAGGGGCCAGAGACACTCAGCCAGTCTGGAAGGCCAGTAGCCACAAGTAGTGCAACTTCTTCTCTACAAAGACCTCGCTCTTCATTCTCAGTGGGATAAGAAAGAGAAGAGTCAGAAGGTCCTAAAGGACTGTGACACCAGTGACCCGCCCTCCCTCTACCTGCTGGTTCAATCCAGGGTCACCATAACACGGGTATAAGAAAGCTTCAGTATACAATGTTCATGACAGGAAAATGAAAAGTTAGACACTGATTAATGCTCGCCTGTGAACATATCAACCATGTATGTAGACGCTAAAAGCTCTCAGTGGTTACTTGTCTTCTGACTTACAATACAGGAAATTTAGAGATATTTGGTGTTGCTTTATCACATGGGTGTTCCCACGAGGCCACTCTAAAAAAATGGAGGTGGAGAGCTGTAAGAAATTCCAGAGCCAGCAGCAAGCCCTATACTATTTATACTATAGAGGCATTTACTGTCCTTTCGAAAATTCAATTTGCGTCTGTGGCAACTGTCAGATAACTACAAACAGAACATAGAAGACCTCACAGCTCCAGAAATTATATATATACTTATCACAACAAAAGTGTTGTGTAACTACAGTGCTGCTGTTGCTCTTCAATGTTCACTTTGTACATTGTGGGTGAAAAATGTGTTTTGGTGATAACAATAAAATTGATAAAAGCAGAGAGAAAATCCCAACAATCAGACGACCCCTATGAGCAAGCACTTGGCAACAATGGGAATGAAAACCTCCCTTTTAAGAGGAAGAAACCTCCGGCAGAACCAGACTCAGGGAGGGCAAGCTATTTCCCATGATTGGTTGGGGGTGAGGGGTGGGAGACAGGATAAAAGGTATAATGCTAAACTGTAGATAAAAACAAACACAAAAAACATATAGGTTGCTGTAGTTGCTTCTGCTGTTCACACTACCCTTTTCCATTTCAGATTGCTGAAGTCTCATTTTAGCATTAGCTAAATGTGCCCAGGCCATCTTACAATGGACTTATACTGGTGTATTGTTCAAAGCTGTGGCTTTTTGCCTTAGCAGTTTTTCCTTACCATACTGTGGGATGGTACCACAAACAGAAGGCACAAACTTTGAAAAGTACTCAATTCATTTGTTTAACTCAGACTGCTCACACATTAGCTTTAGCAAAACTCTAAAACCCATCTTTTTCCACATGACATAGTACAGAAATTTTTGATCCACTTCTTTTACATCACAACCTCATTAGGAGCAACTTCAAACCTAAAAAAAATTCAGTGCCATAGAATGCAGTGGAAAAAGTGGGGAGATTGTGGTAGTAGATGGGTTTATTGGTCTTTTTCCCACTACATCCACAAAATGTTTTGATTTAATGGCATACAAGACTGGATTGTAAGGCATGCTCATTTATGGGTGAAACAGAGGCATTTTGGTAGAATCCCTACACCTTGTAAAAAAGAGTAATAGCCCTATTACGCCACAGTACCTCACCTTACAGTCACCAGTTGACTGGCGTGTGGCACTCTTCTCAACTCCCCTAAAAACTCAGTCTGACACAAGGTCAGGCCAGGGGTTAAATGGCTGTGTTGGCTCTTGCAAAGCCCCCAAAATGGCTCATTGTCCAGAGGCCAGAAGGGTAGAGGGCACACAGTGAGGGGCGAAGCAAGGGGAGGGCCACGCTAACCTCCCCCAAGCCATAGGAGTCCTCGATGTGACCCATACAAGAAGCCGCCACCGCGTTTCATCTTTTGTACTGTGTAATTTGAAAAGGTCAGGAAGATAAGCAGAAAGTTGACCACTGTTTTAAGTGCTGGTGGTCCTCCTTGTATAGGAGTGTCAATATGTGCAGAGGCCAGTGACATTGAAGGACTTGTGAAAATAGATGGACGTTGTCTTTAGGCTCACTACGCCCTATGTATCAGACATAACAAGAGGATAGCTAACATTCCTCGCTGCTTGATGGCGGTAACTCTGACAGGTTGAGCAGCACAAGATAAAAAAAGTGTAATATAACCTCTGGTGCACTGGTTTCGGGTTATTTTTGTTGTCTTGCCCTGTTCTGTATTATTCCCTTTTACAATTTGATTCTGCTTTTCTTTTCAACCTCTTCTCCGTTTGGCCTCATGCCTTCATCCTATTTCTTTACATCTGAAGTACTCTCAGTCAAACATAAATTGGTTGACTTGATTTTTCTGCATATAATAGAAGAGTCAAGAATTCTACAGTACAGTACTCATTTTCTATTACCTTAACCAATTTTTTTTTAATGAATTGGAGCTGAACATTTCACACCTCTTCCCCATTATCTGCTTTCAAGCTTCTTCAGAAATCTGCAGCTTACCTGCAATATTTTAGTTTGTAAATACAGATATGTAAGATGAGTGTGAGTATGAAATCTGACAATATGGAAATTGTGTAAACTGAGTTCACAATAAGCACTTGTATCTGCAGATTGTTTTCTCTTCCACAATGTGGATAACTTTAGAAAGTGTTAGCAGTAACTTCTGGGGTCAAACACATATCCAACCACTGGTAAAACCTGCAGCCACACTAAACACATAGCACACTGCCAGCATATCAACACAGGCAGCCTGGCTTACCTGAGCTCCCTGCTGTGACACTGCTGTAAATTATGAGTCTGCTGAAGCTGAGCCTGGCAGAAAGTTAGGAAGCAGTCTGAGGCCGAGCTGACCTGTTGAACAGCTGGAGGAAAGAAAAAGGAATCTGTCTCCTGGCTATCAATGGCTCTAAGGCCGGGCACTGATTTCTGTAGTGTGGATCTGAAAAGGAAAGTAAAATCAGCAAAACCTGAGCCATGCAGAAGTGATTTTACTAATATTTTTAAATGCATCATTTATACCATTTTAACTGCTACTGATATTGTTGTGTGTCTGTATCTTTGTATGAACTCATTACCACTGCATTAAAGGCAAATACCTTGGTGATTCCCAAAGTTTATAATAAACAACACTATTCACAGATAATAAAGACAATGAGGGCAACTTGAACAGAACTCAGGTTTAGCTCAGTAACTGAGGCTAAGGTTGCGCAGAGGTGTCAGGCCTATGAAACAGGATGCTTATTTTACTTAACAGATTTTGTAGATCAAAAAAATGTTTTTTCCCCAAATAGACGTAGTTTAATTTTAGTTCTATATTTGAGTCCAATTATTTAATTACTGATACAACTTATAACTGTCAAATTACAATCACTGCCTGACTAAGAAAATAATATTCACAGCTGTATCACCCAGACAGAAAGCTGCTCTAAAGCTAACAGAACCATCATCTGTTTAGACCGCAGTATTTTGAGGAAACCGTTTAACTTTCCTCTCACGGTATATGTTGTTTTGTACACAGTACATTTTGTTCTCTGAACTAATTAGAGGACCATATGTACAGTGATTTAGTCTTCCCCTGGTATTAATGGTTGTCTGAGTCTACAATCTGAACATGTTTGAACTCGTTACTATTAATCTTGTGCTGTTTTCTAAAAGCGTAGTTACACAGCCACTTTGGATAGAAACCCTTTCTAAAGTGCATATGTTAGGTAGTGTGAGCCTTCAGCTGGAGGGGCGCCCTGAATGGCTGTGATACTGGGAGAGAGGTAACCGCTGCCCGAGGCTAAGGATGTGCAAGCAGAGGAATCTCAACTATCTGCCAGAGAAACAGAATAAGAGCATCTACTAGTGGAGCACTGGCCAAATGTGGTCTCTGTGTAGTGGGAAAATGTGGAGCTGGAAACTCTACAGGACACTAGGGAATGGCAACAATAAAATTTGTAAAAATAAAAGCCTTTGGGCTGCAAAGTCAGTTTTTAAAACATTAAGAACTGGGTTTTCTAAAGCCGATTCCCAGAGTACTGTATGCTCTTAAATCTGTCCCACGACTTCACCAGAGAGAATAAAACATGTGTTGAGGCCATTTACTGCTTCAGATGCATTCATAAATGGTTTATATGAAAATATTTGAGTACGTCTTTCTTTATAATGTGAAGTACTTTACATGTACTTATATATTACAGTAGGTTTTCTTTTGTAATTTTTGGCTTCTGAATCTCACCAGAGTACTATAGCTAAAAAAAGTCAGAAAGCTCACAATTGTTACATTTATGGAAGTGCTAAATATACTATAGTAATACAGTACTATAATTAATATATATATATATATATATATATATATATATATACACACACACAAACAATGATTTGCTACCTTCTTCTGGTTCTTATGGAGTTGTTAAAATCATATATACACAGATAGTATACAGTGATTTCAAAATCCTAAAGCCTAAATAAAAATAGTGAAAACAAAGACAAATGGCATTGTAAACTGTCAAACGATTAGAGTTTTGATGTGACCCACTGAGTCTCTCAAACAGATCAGAATTGGATTCCAATCCTGAATAGGATGTCTGACTTGCTGTCTTTAAATGAAGCTCCAAACCCGAATTAGACAAAACTGGATAAATAGCACCAATTTATTACCTTTTTAATATAAGGGCTTCATTATTCACAGCTATATCTACAGTATATTGGATATACTCAAACTTCAGCTTGAATCTTACTAAACTGTTATAAATTTTATCCTCCTTTTCTGGGAAAAAAAACACTTTTTTGGATCCTTCATCCTGACTCTCCAGTTCCTATGAGCACAACTCCGTATTTCATTTAGTGAAGACTTCCTCCAAAACATAGGCTCTTTAAGCGGCCCTGATTAATCAGGGCCAGTATTTTCTTCATCTATTTCTCCTGGATCCTGATCCTACAGGGTGCCTACGGGGATTGTAATTCTTAGCGCTTGCCTTTTGGTGCTTTTATTTAGCCAGTGTTATCACTGGCTGAGGATGAAAGGGCAAGGGCATGAGTGTGGAAATACTGAGGGTTAATTCTACTGTTGGCACTGGGGGTTAAGTAAAGTTCAGTGAAATATTAAGGTAATGTTTCAGTTTAGGCTTAAGGAAGAAAGTGTTCACAAGTAACCCATAGTTTTACGCCTATTCCAGCAAAGAATCCTCTAAAAAGTCAATCTAAAAATAAAAAAAAAATAGATTTTATGTTCGTATTGTCAGCGCAATAAAAAATCCTAAAAAAATATGGTACAATGTACCATTTTAAAATTAAGGAATTTCCATATTAATTTTTAAAAGCTTTTTTTCCCTGTATCTTTTAATCACACGTTGAATTTTGCCATTTACCATTTATGGAAACCAACATTGGCACTGATACTGGCAGAAAATTAACAGAACATTTTGGGGGGTTTTTTTTACACAGTGAGCTTTATTGAACCTGCTGGGCAGTAACTCCAACATATGAACAATGATAAAAATCTGAGTATTAAATAAGCAAAAAGTTTCCAAAACTTGTATAGTTTTTCATATTTTGGTTATTTTGCTGTTACAGAGTGGGTGTAACTGACTCTGAGGAGCCAAATAACTTTGCAAACCTGTAACAGCTGACATCACTGCTCATGACATCCCAGTAGAACCTCGAAGAATAGAAGTGCTCATTGCATATTTTTCATATAAACTCATTGCAACTGCCTTAACATTGGTAAAATATTTAAGCAATGTAAGTGAATGAGCAAATTGACAATGAAAAGATAATTGATTTTTCTGCTGTATCAATATTTTGGAAATTATGACCACTTAGTGCGGCATACATACATACATACAGATGTTGGTAATCTAATGGGCAATGCAGATCAGAGTGGTAATCCTGAAAGTGGACAGGGAGACCAGTGTTCAGCTGGAATGTTTAGACTACCTGAGCCCACAGACTAAATTTGTGATAGACAAATACTGACTTTTCAGTGGTATTTTTCTTTGATCACCCATCATAGCGAGTGATATTTAAGAGCAAAGGAAGCCGAAACTGGAGCTTCTATCCAAATAATTTTTTTAAAAAAACAGAAATTTCTAATTACTATATCTTGATTTGAAACTATGGAGCAGGTACCGCTGAAGAAAATGTGCTTAAACGCGAGACAGCCAGCTATCCAGAAAATTCAAGATTCCTGAAACTAGTGTAATGCACTATCACTTCATGACGGGTCCTGAAAGCAGATACATACAGATAGCAACATATTTAGTTCTTGAATGACAGTATCTCATGTCATTTTCTTACTCTGTCTACTGTCTCACCCTACCTCCAGCCACTCTCCTGCTGAAGAGGATTCCCTGTGAGGTGGATTTCGTGCAGGAACTGACATCCCTCAAGATTTTCACACACATTCTCCAGCTCTGAAAGAGAGAATGACACGTTTTTCAATATATTCTTCAATTTCAATATAACTCCATCTTACAAACTATATCAACCTACATGAAATACGCAGAGGTGTGTAGTGAACTTTCTTTTTTTTTCTTTTTTTTTTTACACTGAGTTTTGTAGTGTGCTGAGGCAGCCAGGGCAAAGCCAATACGTGTATTGTATTATCATATGAAATAAATCGGGTTCTTTATGCCTAAATGTTTGGAGCATGTAAATCTGCAGCTCTTATAACATTTTTTCTATATGAAATGGGTCTGTTGGTGAGTAGGAGTAATGGAATGTGAAGGGACCATACAGAGGGATTGTGATGGGTAGAAAGATGTAAGAATTTTTGGCATGCAAGTACTATAGTAGTGATAATAACATACTTTATCGTTAGTGGTCTTTTTATATCCAAGTTACAAAGTTACGAAAGTTTACACAAGGCAGCGAAATAAGACCAACAAAATATAAAGGCAGTAGTTCAAGTAAGGTGAGCTGAAAGAAGATGGAAAAACCACAGGTTTTAAACTGGTATACTTCTCTTCCCACAGCTGCGGCCTAGGTGGTAAAACAGGTTGACCACTAATCACAGGATTAGCAGCTCTATACTCAGGCTGTCCTGTGCAAAACAATGAAGGCCAAGCTGCTTCTAACAGAGCAGGTAATGCCCCATTAGGCGTAGCGCTTGCATAACAGTGAACAAGAGACGTTTGCAGAACCACAAAGGTAAAACAGCGCTAAACAAGTGCAGCCCATTCACCATTTAATAAAGAAAACATGTTACCTGACAGGCAGTTGTATCTAAGATCCAGATTTTCAAGGGACACAAAATTAGACATGGAGGGCAGCTGAGTAATTCTAGGAAAATAAGAGACAAATTACATTAGAAGCTAGACCACATCTCAATGCATCACTCATGTCACCGTTAAACACAGAAGCATTTTGAATTCATGCAACTGTGTGGTTTTGACTTGTCAAGGTTTTAAAGAACCTACTGATTGCAATTTTTTATATCAAGTTACATTTTTAAAAGAAAGAATAGCCAGAAAAAATTGTCGAGCATGTGTTATTTTCTACTTTGAATATATATCGCATAACAAAACTTAGGCGAAGACAGATGCCAAGTAGTACTGAATGAATACTAGATACCCGTTTTGAGCTGCAGAGAGGTGCTGCATTAGAGGAAGCCAGCAGGCAATGAGGCCGTGAAGGGAGGAGATGCTGTTGTCATCCAGATGCAGCTCTCTGAGGAGGACCTGGTTGTTCAGACTCGGGGGCTGATGAAGCAACAGGACAAAGTTGTCAGTTAACACCCATCACACTGTGAGGTTAGACTAACTTTACACTGCTGCTCCTGCTGTGGCAATGAAAGGACCCCATCCATCAATGTCAGTTGTTTTAGCCCTGCTATGCCTACTGCCATGAGTGCCTGCCACAAGCGAAGCTCATCAGGTTCATTTTCACACTGCTTTTTAAGCACTGTGATAAAACTTTCAGGCTTGGCAAACACAAGTATAGCTAATCTGTGACTGAAAGATTACTTTGGATAGAGTGGACCATTATTACATGTGTGCAATAATATACATTTTTAACAGCACATCTGCTGGACTGAAGAAAATTTGAAATTCCACCACCTCATCCATAGATTTAGGCCCCTTACCCAGTTCAGTGCTAAGGTAGAATTTATTTTCACAGCTGAGAAACGCAAATTAGCAATCATCAGCATGTGTTTGACTGAGATACTTCTTGGATTAGATTTGATGGATCAGCTTTTCTTTTTTTTTTTATTGAAATTAGGCACCTTATATACATTTGTCATACTTGCCTGGTTTTTATTTTGAAGGTCTGACAATCTTTTATTGCTCAACGTAACTTCTAAAATAAGGGGAATTGTTTCTCAATAAAAAGGGCACGTAGTAGAGAAAAGCAGAAGGATTTGGGACTTAATTCAAGCCCATCACCTGTCTCAAACACCCACACTTTCTCTGCAGCTCTCGCAAAATTACAACAGTGAACAGTGATATTAGATTTAGTGCTTCCAGTCATCTGCCGTGAGTTTTTACCTCAGTAAGGCTGTTTCCTCTCAGATCCAGTGTGTGAAGCAGGGCACTGTTCTCCAGACCCTCCACATTAGCCAGGTGGTTGTGAGAGCAATCCAGGTGGAGAAGTGTATATACATCTCTCAGCCCTTTGGTGTTGATCAGCTGGTTGCGGTTCACTGACAACCTCTGTAGCCTCCTTACAGACTCCAGACCAGCTAGGAAGCAGAAATGAGTAGCTACTTGACCAAACTAGAAAAGACCTCAGTGCGAGTCTGAATATATGCAGAAAGCAGAGCATGAGTCTTAAAAGTTGAAATGATACAGTCTAAAAAAAAAGTACAGTCTGTGCATGGGGTCAAAATTACAGTTTTCACTGCAGAGGGAACAGTGTGAAGTCCTTAGTCAGAAAGAAGAGAGATGCTGCCCTCTTGTGTTGGATTACATTACATTGTTTTTTGACCAGAAGAGGGAGTTTTGTTAAACCTGGGGGGAAACTTGGAATTCCTGATATTCATCTGTGTTAGTCCTTTAGGATGTGAGGTCATAAGTAAAATGTTGCATGAAAGATTTGGGGTATTTTAGATACTGGGGGTTTTTTTGTTTGTTTTTAACGTTTATTTCCTCAGATGAGATAAGCTCTGAATGTATTCCTTTAGAATTTCAAATTAAATATATGTAAGAAATTTATTGTAACAGCAGCATGTCTTTTACCAGAATTCTGGTGTTATGAGCCATAAATTTCATAAATTTTGTTTAACATAAAGCAGCCTAAATGCCTCTGTAATACTCCATAGACTCTTTTTATTTTGAAGTTCCACTCTCATACCACATGTCCAATTTCTGTGTTGACATGGAACATGATGGCATCATGCTTGTTTTCAGGTTAAGTGAACGCTGCTCTTTCTTGAGGATTTTAGACTTACCAGGAGTTTGGATTTGTCAAGCGTTATCTCAAGCTGCTACACAGACATTGTTGGGAAATAAGTATTTACAACATAAACACTTTCAGACATTATACTGATGACAAATTCATCTGTTTTTCTTTTTCTTTTTTTTTTCAATGGGTATCAGTGTTTCATGAGTTCTCACCAATACGGGTGATGGAGTTATGCGAGAGATCAAGAATGTCCAAATTCTCAGCACCAGTTAAACCATGGATGGAAGTCAGCTTGTTGTGGGCAAGTTGAAGAACTCGCAAGCTGCTCATGTTTTCACAATCCACAAATGAGATGTCATTTTCCTAAAAGAAAACAAAAAGTAAAGCTGTAGTGACTGAAATGACTGAAACAACATGAAAAAAAATCACAGTAATAACTAGCTATCTTTTTCTTTTTTTTTACTCTATATTCACCTGTAGGTCAATGTACCAGAGCTCTTGTAAGTGGCTGATACCTTCCAATGATTTTAGGCCACAGCGTCTGAGGGTGAGCGACTGAAGTTGAGTACACTGGGCAAGAGTAAAAAGGCTACAGCCAGGTAAGTCCTCCAAGGTCACTGTGGTAACCTGAAAGAGAGCCAAACATATTTCAGGGCTTCTGGATCTCAAATGAAAATAATGGGTTCTATGTGTAAATATTCTTTCCGAACACAATAAATATTTAAGTACAAAATATTTTCATCAGTGTTCCTGGATCACAGCTAAGCATACAGTATGTTACCTCCTGCAGGGATCTCCAGC
Source organism: Tylochromis polylepis (assembly GCA_015107715.1). Taxonomy (NCBI): domain Eukaryota; kingdom Metazoa; phylum Chordata; class Actinopteri; order Cichliformes; family Cichlidae; genus Tylochromis; species Tylochromis polylepis. Next base: position 10,724 of record VVHJ01004076.1, on the reverse strand, counting down.
CTGTGGACTGAAGCAGAGTGTGTGGGCACAGAGGGGGCAGACTGCTACCCTCTGCCGCCCTCCTTGGCCCTCTCCTACTCCGGACGGATCCTTTCTGCTTCCTCCTGTTCTGGCAGGACAATTTAGACCAAGGGATGCATTCCTTCATCCACAACAGCCTCTTCTGCTCTGTGTGCTCTGGAAGGCTTGCAGGTAAAAAGCAAGAAGTGCCAGGCTTTGCAGGATCTTGCTGGTTACTAGTTTTAGAGACGGGGATCTGACTAATGATCTTGTTTAGGTCTTGTTGTTTTGCACTTTCAGAGCTGATGGGGCCGGCTGTAGACTCACTCTGCAGTGGATCGGTGCTTGAGGTCCACGTGGTGCTGCCTCCTGGGTGTGAGGTCCTGCCAGTATTCTGATTCTGAGATTTCAGGCTGCTATTTTCTCTTTCCTTCTCTCGCAGCTCATTCTTACTTATGACTCCTTTCACCTCTTCTTCTACTTTCCTTTCTTCTGTTTGTATGTTTTCCTTCACCTCATTTCCATAATCCTTTGCGGTTTCCTTGTTTCCTGTCCCATCCTCCTTTTTTCCTATACCAACCCCCTCTTGGTGTTTCTGCAACTCTTCTTGCCTCTTTTCTTTATCTTTTTTCCTCTCATGTTCCATTTTTGTGTTCTGGTCTTTATTCTCACAAATTTCTGGCTTGAGTTTTATTTCTTCGTCTGCGTTTCTGTGTTCTTGTTCTTCATTCTGTCTCATTTCTTCTTTTCTCATTGTAATCAACTCTTCTTCTTTTGTTTTAGTCTTTTCCTCCTTCCTCATCTTATCTTGATTTTCCAAACTCTCCACATCCTTCTTTTTCTTTTCTTCACTTTCCATGAGTTGCATTTTGTCATCTATTCTTTTATTCTCATCTTTTCTCCCGATGTCTTCGTTCACCATTGTTTTCTTCACCTCATGTTTTTCTCTTGGCTGTACCTCATTTCTTTCCATCTTATGCTCTGAAGTTTTTCTCAAAGCTTCCTCTCTTGTCTTCTCTTCCTCACCTCCGTTATCTGTCTTCTTTTCTTTCTTAATACTTATTATTTCTTCATTTTGTGTCTTTTGATCTTCAGTCATCTTCCTTCCAGAAACCTCTGTCACATTCTTTTTGACATCCATTATTCTTGTTTCCTCATCCTCACTTTTCCTACTTTTCTTTCTCTCCTTCTGCTTTTGCTTTATCTCCTCCACTTCTTGTTTCTCTCTGCTCCTCTCCTCTTCCTTAAACTCAATTTCTTCTACTTTTCTCTCTTCCTCTTTCTTTCTAATCTCTTCTTCTTCCATTTTCTTCTTTACCTCCTCCCTTTTCCACAGCTCCTTTTGCTTCTTTTCTTCTTTACGTCTTAATTTTACCAGGTTTTTCTCTTCCTCTTCATCCAATTTTTTCCTCTCTTCCAGTTTCTTCCTTTCCTGCTCCTCTTCACTCTTAATTTTCTCTACTTCCTTCTTCATTTTCCTTCTGTCTTCCTCTTCCTGCTTCTTTTTCGCTTGCATCTCTTTATTCTTCCTTTTCTCTTCTTCATTTTTCTTTTTCTCCTCTTTGTTTTTCCTTCTCTGCTCTTCCTCGATCATCCTCCTCTCTTGCTCCACTTGTTTTTGTAAGTCACCAATCAGTTCCTAATTGGAGAAAATATTTATAGAGTTACAAGAAAACTAGTTGCCTCGTTTCTTTAATCTATTCTTTGAAATATATTAAGCAAACTACATGGAATTTACAAACATCCAAAAAAATATTCAAGTAAAATGAAAAAAGCATCTATAAGTACTAACTTTAAGGTTTGTTTTTGAGGACCACTGATTTATAAATCCAGTATGTTCAAAAAATGAATTCTACCAAATGCCGCGCTGATAACAAATACCAAAATTATATCAAATTCCTAAAAATATATTTTTTGTGTGTGTCAGTGTATGAAATATCTAATACAGCTTCTGCAGTACATCAGACTGCGCACAAATTACAAAAAAACCAAAAACAAAACAAAAAAAACCATTTTCATTACCTGCTGAAGCAGCATCTCCTGCTCAAGTTTTTCCTGGGCTCTTTTCGCCATCAATTCCAGCTCCTTCTCATGCAACTGAAACCAGAATAAATAAAACACGACAGGGTTAATAATATGGCCATTTGTGCTGCATTCTGTATTTTCTCTGTGATAGTTTGCTCGCCGTACCCTTGTCTAAGGGTATGAAACATCTAATACATTTTTTATACTGCCTATACTGAGGCATCTGAATGAATACATTTATTTTCCCCACTTCTCAAGAACACAGTAAAACAACAGGTCTCTCGATTTCAGTGATGAATGCTGCACATACCAGCCTGTAGAGCATCCATCATATTATCATAATACAAATGTTTGTCCTAAAAATCAGAACAGAGTTGGGGAAAAAGGCTTTTAAATATGCTGGCCGTTTCCTGGAATAATCTACAGAAGGGACAGAAATTGTCAGAAATGGTTACGATGCGGGAGTTTAAGTTCATTTTAAAGGAGCGAGAGAATAGCTCTTTTGGTCAGTTTGACTGTTTTTAATGTTGCTCTTGTAATGATCTGTTTTTGCATATTATTCACATGTTTGTGTTCCCTTGTCTGTACCGAATATTGTATTTGTTTTTTTTACTTGTTATATTGTTATGTGTTGTATTTGTTGTAACTTCTGCTGCTCTCTTGGCCAGGTCTCACTTAGAAAATAAATTTTAATCTCAATGAGACACTTTACCTGGATAAATACAGGATAATAATAATTTCATTCAAAGCTAATATAGATTATTATATTTATTTATTGTGCTAATTTGTTTTTCATGGTTTGCCTATAACAACAATTTCCATACTTTTTGAGATGAATAAAGCATTTCTTACTTTTAACTTATCTGTATCTTAATTTCCTATTTAATCACATTCTAACGTGAATAAAGTAAAATTCAATCAGAATCATCACACATGTGTCACTGTAACAGCAGCTATCCCACTACAGGATTAAATGTGTGCTCAGCTGAAGAAGTTGGAAAAATCTACCTTTAATATATTTGAGGTCAGTGTACATAATCTGTATTTACATAGTATTTTCTAACCATCCATCCATCCATCTTCTTCCGCTTATCCGGGGCCGGGTCGTGGGGGCAGCAGCCTAAGCAGAGAAGCCCAGACCTCCCTCTCCCCAATAGAAATTATTTAGTGTTTCTCATTTACTCATTTAGACAGAAACTCATGCACCAATCTTGCTCCTGCCACAGTTACTGTAGGAGCACAGGGCTACAATCACAATACATTGTCCTCTATAACCGCACTAATTACCAAAATGCTGCAGTGCTCTACACATTACGTGACAATAATCTGGAATCTATCCTAATTATTTGTGCAACTGCAGAAGAAAATCTGCACATTAAAAGGTGAAAGGCAGACATTTGTTATTTGGATTCATTCAGTGCATGTGCATTTTATCATTACTTTTTTAAAACAATACATCAATACAACTAATTAATCATTGCAAATTATTTAATTTCACAACACTTTATCCTCATTCATTTGATAGCAGTGTAGAACAGCACAGTGGCATGATCACTAAACAATGGCTATATATATATATATATATATATATATATATATATATATTATTCACAGAGATCTGGGGAAAAGCTGCATTCACAGTACTGTAAGTCAGTGAAAAATGTACTCTTAGGCCCCCTCTTCAGTTCAGAGATGGTCGTTCCCTTTTAGCATAAATGGCCTCTTTGACTCTCTCCTCAAACCAGCGTTCTGCCATGTGCCAGTGAAAGAGCTTTAATGTGTAAATAGACTGTAGAGTCCAGGCTAGACAAGCTATCTCTTCTGTGTTGTGCCATTCCTTAAGCTTGAGGTTGTTTGGTTTCCCAAAATATATAATTAATCTCAATCCTCTTGGTCCTTAACTGCATACACTATATTACTCTGTTTATGCCCGGGGACACAATCCTTGAGGTAGACAAACTTTTGGTATATCGTGTTTTGGAGTTTGAAAGCCACAGAGACACAATGTTATTAAAACATGTGTCACAGTTGTTCCGACACTCCATACACATAAGGAATCACTAATGGTCTTCACTTTAGTTGACACTTTAGCATTGTTTAGTCGTCAAGAGTAACTTACTTTCTCTGCTTCCATTATCTTCCTCAGCTCCTTCTGGAAGATCATTTCTCTTTTTTGCCTTTCCTTCTTTTTATGCATCTCCTCATCACAGTGTTTCTCTTGTGCTATCTCATGTTTGCTAATGTCCAGGGCAAAATAGTTCTCAGTCTCCATAGATCGATCTATTCCAGCTCCATCTGAGACAAATACAAAAATGTAAGGCTTCAATAGTTCAGCAAGCGAGAAAGAAAAACCATGCATATGTGGTTCAAATCAGGCTTACAGTAAGACATGCCTTGCCTCTCCATTGATTATTATGCACTAATTAACAAACCAAATTAACCAAACTAACAACGAAATGTCATACATAAAACATTATATATAATCTCCTATTAATGATTAAGTCAATGCTTAGGGAAATGAGAGGCATTGTATTTTATTTTATCTTGGAAATTTTTCTAAATTTACATCAGTGATGTGGCAGTGACTGTGATTCCATCTACATTACATATGATTTAACTAAAATATACCTCCAGGAAGCTTGATCACCATTAGCTTTATGCTATCAGCTGTAAATTTTAAACCCTATTCACAAGGCAGGATTATCTACCTTTTCATGTTACTGCACTCATGAATGACAGCAAATTCTATGAAAATAGTGACCTCTTGTGGCAAATTATGTTACTTTTTGCCTTTCCTTTGAGTGTATTATGGGTATATTATGCAACATCAGAACTTCAGTAGCTCACTTTTCTGGCAGTTTCTAAAGTTTTGGCTGTCTCTCTGATTTTTTTTTTTATTTTTTTCACTCACTTGCACTAACATCACTTTCAGCTTAATATTATAGATAATTGAAATTACAGTATAATGCAATAAAGAAAAAATTAAACACATTGAATCAACTTGAGATATTATGTCTGCTTCATTTGAAATAACAAAATGAGCAGGCCTCACATGGCCACTGCTTGTCACTCAATTATCTCATTAATTTTGAACCTCTGAAAATGGGAGACTGTGTATAAAAAGGGGTATAATTCTTCAACAGTTTTTGTAAAACCTCTGGGATTAAAAAAGAAAGTCTGTACTTCAAGCAAATATTGACTGTTTGATCTACAATCCACTGTGGGGGTGTACTGAAGCAAAACTATAAAAATGGTCCCAAACAATATACATGTACATGTTATCTACCTTCATTATCAGGACGCACGGGCATATTGTGAGTCAATGGAGTTTGTGTCCCTATTTGTGTTTGAAGAAGGCAGCCATCAGTCTTGTTCTCCTCATTTTCTGTTTCACCGGTGACCTGTATCAGTAAAAACAAAGAAATCATTTTAAAAATTAGGCCGTGTGCCATTATATTTTAGATGTGATAAAACAACCGAGATTAGACCGTTAAGACAATTTTACCTGCTCGTTCAGTTTCGCCATATCTTTACTGACTTCATTTGACAGCCTCATCATATTCTCAGTGCAATCTGATAGTGTGAAGTCTGACATGGAATTCAAAGACAGTGCAGACATAATCCAAACCAGTGAGGAGATAATCTCAGCTTTATCACCGTACACATTAGTTAAATGCTATAAGTTATTAGTTACCTTCACATTCCTCAAGGATGAGTTTCTCACAAACTGCTGCTCTAGTTTTTGATGTTTCAAAGTAGCTTAGAAGGGCTGGTGGGAAATCATCTGAAGCCTACAATCAGAAAGCAATTATTAGGTCTGCTATCGCCACAAAAAGAAAATGCCAATGTAACATTTATTTAGCAAGCATTGTGGAGACAAAAGTGAAGCAATGACTCTTACTGATACTAAATCCATTGTCTATTCTGCTTATGGGTCAATCAATTTCTTCATTGATTTCTGATTAATTTTAAAGTGGGCCAGCAAACATTCAGGGTCAATGCAAACGTAGAAAAACAAAGTAGAAAAACGGGTCTGTACTGTATGTGACTCACATATTCAAAAGCTCAAAGGTTTTGGGGTCACTGTGTTGCAATTATCATTTAAAAAGAAGCAGCATTCATAAAAGGCATTACTACACTTAAAGACATATTACTCTAATGGACTGGACAATTTGGTACCATTTGTTTTTATTTGGAAGAATTTCTCAAATCCCATCCATACTCACTATATGAAAAAGTGATAGTCTGGATGTATGGACAAAGTCATAAGGCAGTAAGTGGATTTACGCAGGGTCAGCTTGTGTTGTGCAGAATTCATGCTCTGTCTATTATCTGTTTAGCTTTGCTGTCCTGTTCAGGGTCACTCTAAGCTCACATGTGGCTCTCAAACGAATCATCCTGATACTTTTGTGATAGAAATATAAATTAAGGGGCCTACCCTGACAAATAGCTGCTCATTTCCAACTCTCTAGGTGACAGAATATATGCAGAATTGGACAAAAATAAGTAAATGAAGCGAATATTTTGGAGAATAGCAGAAACACACATACATATGCTGTCAACAGGTTAACCACAATTAAAAGCATCTCGTGGCTGCATTTAACAAATAAAGTATTTTTAGAACGAGACACGCACCCTTACCGCTTCTTCATGGCATGAAAAATTTTCCTCTTCTTCTTCTTCAGTTTCATCAGAGATGAATGGCTCATTCAGCTCCAGCATGACTGCTTTACTCATCTGTCAGAGTAGTGAAAATGAAGGCACTAGCCGGTCGGTCGGTTAATATTCAGTTACTGAAAGCATTTACTGTAATACTTTTATCTAAAGCACTGATATTATGCTTAATTATTTAAAATTTCTCACACTGATACAGTAATAATTCTATACTCGCAAGCTTAGAAGAACGTGCTTAAAGATCCTCTCGCGTCCAGACGAATTTCTGTCTCTATGGAAACAACGCTGTGAACTACGAAGTCTCGAAAGGGACTTACCGAACAAAACGCAAAAGGAAAAACTGGTTCATATGTTAAATGGAAAAAATCCGTTTACATTTCTAATATATTTAGTTGTCGTTATTGTTGTATTGATTTCAGTATTTTTATCTTCATCCTTCATGTAGGCGACTATTGTTGTGATTTGGCGCTATATAAATAAAATTGAATTGAATTGAATTGAATTGAATTGAATGTAAATACCATTAGAAAAGGAATAAGTGGGGGCACATTTATGGAATTTTTTGTGTCGCACATGCAAGGTGTCCTAAAAAAAAGGGGGGGGGGAGAAAATCACAACGTGTTGCTGTAAAAATAAAATAGACAGTTTCAAAATCTCTCAAACGTTGGTTGCAATTTAATAATCCAATTTTTAAATTATTTTCATGATTTGACCCTTGGGAACCTCATGAGTCAAAGAGAAAAAAGCAAATAAGCGGGCATTTGTTTAATTTTTTACACCATCAGTTTAAATTTCCCGTCGATCACCAGCAACCAGAAAAGAAAAAAAACAAAACTACCACAAGATGGCGATCACGGCTCTAGAAGAAACAAGAAGAGCTCCCCATAATGTGTGACAATAACCAGAACACATGTAATAATTAACACATGTTAATATCAAATTCTTCTATCAAATTACAGAAAAATAGTCTGAATAAAAATGCTTTGCTTTTTAATGAATATAACCATAACAATTTGAGCTGACTGGTCAAGTCGCAGTAGAAAACAATGAAACAATAATTAAAATTGTTGCACAATTATTGAAAAGAGTTGCACAGAAGCAAAATTAGGAATCTGAGGTCAGCAAAGCTATTTGGCTATTTAGTGTGAAGAAAATGTAGTGTCACTGACTTGTGTGGGCATTATAACTGCCAGCAGGGGGGGGGGGGG
>VVHJ01004073.1:0-11571 GCA_015107715.1 Tylochromis polylepis | reverse complement strand
CAGGTGAGAATGTAGCTGTGTAAACCTCAAATATCTGCTCGATTTATCAGGACATCACATATTTGCAAAAGTGCTCTGACATTTTCGGAGACGTCTGTTACCCACCAGCTCGACAGCTGACCGGGAGCTCGAGGCTCACTGGAGCCGGCGAAACACCGGACTCCCAGCACATCGTCCTCAGACCCCCCGCGGTCTTTCGCTACTCAGGTTAAACATGATATATGAGTCACTTAGATGACTTGAACATGTTATCGTTTGGCCTTTTTCAGTGTTTTATTTGTTCCTGAGTAAATCGCTTTGGCTGAGATCAAAGTTATAGTTGTCACACAGCTGAATATGCTGTACAAACGTCAGACAGGAAACTGATTAAACAGAAGTGTGAGATGGTCGAGGATTTACTCTTGTTGTATGATATTTATAATTATTACACAGTTATATATCCTGTTATATTTTAGGGAGCACGCAGCAGACGGCTGTGTTTATTACACTCCGCTGAGACAGCTGGTGACGCACGTATGAAGGGTAGGCCGTCCCATTTCTCAGCCTCGCACTTCCGCACTTCTCGCTCGTCGGAGTACGCTTCCTACGTGGAGCGCGGAGGAAGCATGCTACATAGGAAGCGTCCTAGGTTTTGGGAAAGGGCCTCTGTCATCACTTGGAGCTGCATTTCAGCCAGTGGTGTTGGGGATTTTGTCAAAATTGCTGGAATTATGAATGCAGAAATGTACACTCAGATTTTGATCCACCATCTAGTATCATCTGGAAAGCGACTTTTCAGCATGAAAATGATCCCAAAGGCACTGCAAAAAACACACAATGACTAACCATGACTAGCACTCATGGACGAGGCCAGACCTGAACATTATTGAAGCAGTGTGGGATCATCTTGACGGAGACAGAATATTAAGAAAAGAAAAAAAAAAGTATCCAAAGAAGAGCTTTGAATGTCTTTCAAGAAGTCTAGAGAACTATTCCTGAGGACAGTCTTCAGAATTATACAACTCTGTTTTCCATGTATATCTGCATATTTCAGCTATTTCCCACTTTCCTAACAAAACATTAAAAAATGAGGGTGACTTAAGACTTTTACACAGTACTGTACACTGGATAATTTGTGGAGAAGGAAATGAAACAACACCAGTTAGTGGAAACACTTTCTGGGCTTGATGTTAAAATTTTTAAGTGTTCCCTTAATTTTTCAGCAGTACATTGGAACCATTTGAAACTGTTAATTACGTTCTTCAGGTATCAGATTGCATTGTAAATGCCCCCACGTGCCAATCCAAGATACAGCAGTAAGCTGTGCTTTGTTTTCATTTGATTAACAGTGACATAGTTACATGATCAAACACCTTAACAAATGTCATCACGCTTTAATTCAAACATGTCTTAATCCTGATTACATCTTAGACGCATGTAGCACCACCTTTTACAGCTGACACCAGTGAGAGGACCACAGAGTTGAGCTAAAAGATATTTTCAGGGTCTTTAAATGCAAATTTTGGCCACCGAGGAGCAGTCAGCTCCTGAATTTCTTAACAGAGAGCAGTGGGATTTTGTTGAAGCAGTTGTGTTGAGGGTAATGTGTGTGGTTTTTACCACTTTGGCAGCGTGCAGAGTTTTACAAAGTCTCTGTTGAGAGCTTCCGGAAGGGCAAAGAAGAGACTCTCAGCCGTTTTACGTAAGTCAGAACACTCTAATTTGTTTATGTGTAGTATCATGTAAGCATTATTGCAGCTTTTATTTGATGTAAGTTAAGTTTGAATCATAAGAACGAGGCAAATGTTATTTAATATTGTTTTCTTCATCTCTCTCTCAGTCGTTTTAACACCCAGCCAGTGTGTGGAGACTTGCAGAGTCAGATATTAAAATGCTACAAGGAGAACACAGGAAAGACTCTGTGCTGCTCGCGCATCGCCTCGGCCTACATGCAGTGTGTGGACGAAGCCAAGAAAGTATGACCCGTCTTGACTTAAACGCATTATTTGATTTCATACCTCTCCTGCTGTGGATCTTTATTGATCATTTTAACCCATCTCTCTCCTCTCACAGAATAAGATGAGCACGGGGGGTTAATGTGGACCGCATCCTGGGGGAACTACTCCAGCCTTTCTGTGTACCCAAAGAAGTGCCACACACATGCAGACGTCTGCAGCTCATCATGGGATCAAAGCAATTATACCAATGCAACAGCAAATTTTATTTTTAAGTCCTTGCTTTTCTTTTTCTTTTTCTTTTTTTTTAAATGAAGCCAAACACAACAGAGAAGCAGAACATTTGCAGACTGAGAGCCTGATTAATCATTTTACACACGTGCCTTGAAGTTATAAAAGCTGTTTATCAGAGTGTGAACGCATGAAAGGACTACTGCGTGAGCAGAGAGTAACAACGAAGAAAAAATTAAATCCATCAGTAAACCTTGATGTGGAACATAATGGTTCACAGTTAAAGAAAATATTGGTGTGTGTGTGTGTGTGTGTTGCCCCCTGCTGATATTGAGTTCACAACTTAATAAAATGTATTAATGTGCTCGTGAAATCCAGTTGATGCTCTCAGGGAGGTAAAGCGGCTGTTTTTCTGTGATATAGCCCATTACTTGTGGCAAAATTATGTATGCAAAGCAAAAATGAAAACGACACATAAACACAACATGCTGAACATCGCAAATAAGACGGAGCACTGGACAGCAGAAGTGCAAGTGCATAAACAACCTGCATAGAAATGCTTACATGTGACAGTGGACATTTTATTATCCCCTCACATTTTACTTTTTATGGCATAAAAAAAATTCAGTATTAAGAAAATAGGTTCAAGTTTCTGTCTTGGAGGTCATTTCAAGAAAATTGGTGCAGTATCAAGAAGTCACTGTAATACCTACTTCTGATTTCTCCAGTATTTTCGGGGTTTCCTTTGTGTGTCATGTATACAGTCTGGATTACATACAGTGTGTAAACAAACGGCGTTTCAACGTTTGACAGGGTGTTGACTTTTTTATTTAATCGTCAGTGCAAACAAACAAATCTTCCACTGATATTATTTCCACTTTCCAAGCATCACCTTCTTCTCCAGTTGTCAGTGGGCTGATGTACCTCAGTTACTTTCAACAGATTTTTATTCCCATTTAAGCTCATTTCTATTACTTTATTACTATTTATATGCTTTTATCACATTATACTGTTCATTATTAATGTAAGAATTATTTGCAAAAAAAAGGCATTGGTATTGACTGCAATTATTTTGAACAATGTCAGCTGCACAGCCATGATGTGAATCTCCTGTTCCTCCACATTCCCAATTGTGCTCTATTAGATTGAGATCTGGTGACTGTGGAGGCCATTTAAATACAGTGAATCCATTACTATGTTCACGAAACCAGTTTGAGATAATTTAAGTTTTGTGATATGTTGCATTATCCTGCTGGAAGCAGGCATCAGAAGATTGGTACACTGTGGTCACACAGGCATGCACATGGTCAGCAAAAATACTCAGGTAGGCTGTGGAGTTGAAACAATGTTCACTTGGTCACAGGTCAGCCTGACCCTGTCTAAATGTCTGTGTAGGTTCTCAGCCATCCGGGGCATGGTAGTCTAAGGCACTTGGAAAGAAAGAGACTGGGCTTCTTTAAGCAGTGCAGCAAGGAGTGCTCAGACCTCTAAATTGGAAAAACCAAACAGCCACTCCATAAACGTATAGCACAGCATAAAAGAGTTACCTTGACAGGACGAGACTCGGCTGTACAGCTGCATCTAAAGGTCAAAGGTCACTCTTTTGAGGATGCCAATGTTCACATTTTGGACAGAGAAGACGGATGGTTTGTAAGAGGAGTGAACGATCATCTTTGAACAGACATCAACTGTCTGCCACCTACGGTGGAGTTTTGAGATTACTTCTGAGACGACTCAACCTCAACTCACGTCTTGCATCAGGTGATCTCAATGGGTCACACGACAGGGTGAGGCAAGGTCTCATGACTGTTTCACCCAAAACCTCTGCTTATAATGACCTACACCTTTTTCCACACCTTGGCTCATGTATTGAGGCATGTGATCAATAGTGGGTCCCTCTATGGAGCAGCGGGTTCAGGGTGTGGTGTCGGGGAGGCTGGTTTGTCACAGCTGACGAGCATCTTCTAATTATGCCTTCCCTATTTCAGTAGCGGCCGGGCCGGAAAGAAGGAGGATGCTGCTGGAGCTGAGCACTGGAGCCAGAGCAGCGTGTGCTGGAAAGTGCAACAACCACAAAATAACTGATTGTGTCAGAATAAAAGGAAAGCAAAGCAAACACACAGAGTCGTGTCGGGTCCTTTGGGTTACAAGGGACAACTCCCACTAGGGATTAAGTACCTGGGCCTCCCCATCATTGACTTTATACAATATCTTAAATATATAGCATCTTCAAGAAACTTAAAGAAGTCCAGTCACTTTCTTTCCAAACTCCTGAGATTGACCCAGCAGGATAAAAAAAGGAGCGAGATGAAGCTGCTTTAATTACTTTGCACACAAAGTATATGAAGAACTGGAAATATATATTTGGTCATACACTAAATGATCTAAAAATCGATACCTGTACAGCTGAGTGAGTGATTTAGGTGTTTTCACAGCAGCTGTTTTGATACTGGTTTAGAGAATATGTAAATACATATCTAATTTAACAAACCATTGTAGTTGGATACAAAATAGCTCCTCTTCAGTCAGCTACAGCTTTTACATTAATGAGCAATAATAATTAAATATAAAACTGGCTAAAAAGGGAAATACTTAAAAACTTATTAATACACTACTTCAAAAACATGGTTAGTTACATTCAGAATAGCCTTTGCGTCATCAGTTTCCAGTCTTAATTTTGGTTAAAACCGCAAAGCATCTAAATCAAGGCCTGGTGTTCGTGTCTGCTAAGATGTTTTTCATGTGATCTAAGGTACACTGTGTCCTGCTTCATCGGAGGAGGAAGTGGCTGTTTGCACGCGTGCTTGGTTTTTGCGCTTTGACGCATTACATGCAAAGACTGGATAGGATGAGGAAGTTTGTGAATACATTCTGTGTTGTTTGGTTTTTATGCTTAACAACCAAGCAATGCAGCATTTTCAGTTCTGAAAATACTGCATGCTGCAAATGTGTTTTGAAAGTAACTCTTAAAGTCTCATCCCCTCACGTCTTTCAAAGGCAGGAAAATAAAACAGAAGTGAAGCTGTGGTCTGCTCAGCAGATCTGACGTCAGCTTCTCTCATTGGCCACAGAGGAAGCGGTGGCCAACTTACTAACAGTTGTCTGTGGCTTGTTGCGTTTATGCACTAGTGCATTGTGTGTTTGTGTGTTAAACATTATGTAACTGCATTTCAGTTGCTACTGTACATCTGTGACTATTGAAAATAACACTGGTCTGGATGTACTTGTGTTTTTGACCTTGTAAAATATTTATTCACTCAACTACAAAAAAATTATCTCCTAAAAGATTAACTGATTAACTATTTAACTCATTGTTTGGCTAGTTAAATATAAATATATTTGGGAGTTTTTTATTCTTCTTTTTTATCAGTGCTGCCATCATTTTCTCTTTTGCACATTGCAAAACGGTGGTGTCAAACATTTGGCAGTGGAGCTTTTTTTTTTTTTTTTTACAGCTGAGTCACACTGTGTTCAGACTCAGAAATTATAAAACCTCTGGTGTAAAGCCTTCCCCCCACACACAGAAAATCAATCAGAAATCTCCAAGGAGACTGATAAAGAGACGATCAATAATAACATCAGTGGCAATTAAAGCCTTTTGGGATCTTTCAGAATTGCAGGACAGTTCTTTCCTTTCCTGTGAATTTGAAAATAATCAATACACAAAATATTAAAACATACATTTGCGGTGTAAATCCAGTAAGTCCAGAGAAAAACTGTAACCCTTATTGCTGAAAAAGTGGTTCCAGTTTACTTAAACTAGAAAAAAGCTCCTAGGTACCCCCCAAAATGGTATTTTTCTCTTGTCCCATTTGTTTAGTTATTTATTTTGTTGTTGGAGCCTAAATTGTCCTCCACTTCTGGAATGACCTTTGTCAGTATCCATCCCTACCTGCAATCATGGCTGTAGACTCTCCTTTTATTAAGGATGGATAAAATTGCTATTTGTTACATAAAAGGTGTAACTCATATAATTTGTGGTTCATCATTTTGGTTTAGTTCACTGTCACAAGCTCTAATGCTACAATCCAGGTTTGACAAACTGCAGAAACACTGCAGTTTGCAACTAATGAGGGTTCAACCGAGCATTTAAATACTTGATAAAAGATGCAGTGCCAGTAACTGTTGCTATGACAACTCAATGTTAAACTGAAGATAATCAGACTTGATGTGATGTTTTATTTCCACTTCATTCATTCATCCAATGTGAAGCGATGGAGCAGATTTAATTGTTTTTCTATCTGAATAACAGAGAAAAAAAATCAGGGTGTTTAGGAAAGTAGCATATATTTTTATTCTGCTGAACAAAATTCAACAGTTGTCTTGGCTTTCAGTAAATTGATATAGATTTTTAAAAATTACTCAATAATGTCTTGCTGATAACAGTCATATTTCCATGGACAATTAGGAAAGCCATACCACATGTATTGCTGTAGTTTAAAATTTAAATACAACTCTTATATTTGCCAAAGTGTCAGAATTGGTTTACAATGTTTGGAAAAAGTTGTTTTTCTAACTAATGTTGGTTTTGCAGTGTCTTCAAAAAGAAAAATCTGATTGCATCTTTTTTATGTTAAGTCTTAAATAAAAGCACTCTTCACATAAGAAATCTCTGGCTTTGAAATCTTAACCACCTGATAGTCATCTTTCTGCGAAATGATGAATACATGTGGATTTCTCTGAAGGACATGGGCCTTTGGAACTAGGGAGGTGAGTCAGGTTGTTAGGGAGCTGGCCACAATAAAATAAAGAGAAGAAAAATGAGGTTTGTGTGTATGCCCAGGCAGTATCTCATTCTGCATAGAAAAGCCCACCTCTGTAACCCAATCACCCACTCAGTGTTTGCAGAAATACCACATAATACCTCATATTACACCTACGTGAAGACGTAGCAACTCACTGGCATATTGTCTTCATCAGCCTCACATCACAGCTTATCATTGAAAACATGTTAAAAAAAATTAAGTACCGGTTGCTCCTTTGAAAGGAAACTGTTTGTCTCTTTTGCTGCTGTCATGAGAGGCGTGCGTATGGCTGAAATTAAAAAAGTGCAATGGAGCTGAAGGTCTGCATGATTGTCAATTTAATTTTAATGTAAAACATAAAATATAAATAAATACATCTATTTACGATCCCTAGGGAATATTACATGTGAGTTTTGATGGAGGTGAGTTATGCAATCCTGTAATTTTCTTTGATAGTGATTGTTACCAAGGATGTCTGAACCTTTTAGACTACTCGATAAGCATAGTTACATAACTCTGGGTTTTCACATGTTGGTTTTTTTTTTTACTCTCGTTACCTTGGTCACTGGCCTCAAATTGTGTTTGACGTCTGTTCATATATAATACAAATCCATTTTCAGTGCACAGAGACATACAGTAACCCCATACCGGTACCTGTTATTCAACTATTCTTTTAATGTATTCATCCATTTCTCTTCAAAGGACATGTGGGGAGGGAAGAACATTTCAACGACCCATCTTCACCTCTACCTGTGCTGACATCCCATATTCATTGTT
Source organism: Tylochromis polylepis (assembly GCA_015107715.1). NCBI lineage: Eukaryota > Metazoa > Chordata > Actinopteri > Cichliformes > Cichlidae > Tylochromis > Tylochromis polylepis. The sequence goes on along the minus strand of VVHJ01004073.1, from coordinate 3,884 downwards.
CAATGACTCTGTCCTTTTCAACCCTGTTTGTCCTTTCCACACACCCACGCCACCTTCACCAGCAGCCACAGCTCACTTTGAATTTTCAGTAAGAATTTTCAGCCAGCAATAAGGGATTACACTGACATATCATTGTTTTGGTTTTGTTTGTTTTTTAAAACACCCATTAGGCAAAGAGGTACACTTCTTCTTTTACATGTGTTTGGATACTAACCTGTTTTTGAAGGAAACTGTTAGAATTCTTAGCTGCTTAATGCTCAACTATACTCAGCAGCTTCTCCACTTCTTTCATTGTGCTGCCAGGGTGTGCATTAGGGTACAAAGGAAGTTTAACACAGCTGTGCTTTCTTTGCATTAGCTGGCTTGACAAAACCTCCTTCAGGCTATATGTGTGTTCACATAAACTTGGGGGGGGGGGGCACATTTTAAAACATACAGTTACAAAGTGCTTAAAAGTTTGAATGAAAACACATTAAGGATAAGTGTACATATTCATACATGCAGACAGAGTCAAACACACTGTCTTTCATTCATTCTTGCACAAACACTCCAATATAAACATCAGAAGAACCAAAGGCCACAAATAATGGGAGAAAGATTAAGGAAAAGCTAGCCTATTGAAATGTATTTTCTGCAGCCATTTACTGTTAAACAAACCATAGATTCAGCCAGTCTGATAGGCTGAGGAAGGCTGTTCCAGAGCAGCTACAACATCACCTCTGGTTTTTAAATAAGAGCATGGAACATTTCGAAGATGACCTGCGAGGTTGGCTGTAGTTATAAGGTCTCAGTAGCTCTGCTATATATAAGCAGGAGCCTGCCCATGTAGGGCTTTATACATTATTAATACAATTTTAAAAATTTATTCTAAATTATAGTGGAAGACAGTGTAGGGTAAGGAGGATTGGGAGACTGACGTGACATGTGAGTTAAAATAATTAAAACCAGAGAAAATTAAATCTAGTGTTTAGTAGAATTTCCATATCATTGAGTGTCAGTAAAGGTTTAAAATTTTTTGCAATGTTTCTTCAAGATACAGTCAGTCTTTTTTTTTAGGTTATTTAATAGAAAAAAATAATATTGTACTCATAAATATACACTGACTAGTGTGTAATTATGACTTCCAAGAAACTGATGAAATCTTATAAACTAAATTAATCAACTGAAAGTACACAGGAGTGAGTGACACTCTTTATAAGCCACTATGTAGCCCCCACGAGATCAGTTTCACTGAATGAACAGGTAAAATTGAACAAATTGAACAGAACTGAAAAGAGACTATCAAAATAAAACAGGAAGTAATGAATACTGAGACTAAGAGATAAAAGATAGACACAGAGACAGAAGACAAAATATGGAGATAAAACTGAGGGGACAGAATGGGGATACAAAAACGGGACAAACAACCTCCCATTAACTTAATGCACGGATAACTGTAACATAACCATAACACCATAACAAAAAACCAGAACGTCAACAATACACAAGACAGAACTATAATACAAAGATAATCAAAACTAGACAACCCCTTAACAGCCCCAAAACTCAAAAATCCTGTGTCAACGACCCAGGGACCATGACACTTACCAAGAAATACAAAGTCTAAAAATAAAACCATCCTTGAGTAGTAAGCAGTAGACACACAGGAAGCAAACAAGCAGGACTACACACACACACACACACACATATTGGTGACCTGTGATTAGACACAGATGGTAAGAAAACACAGCAAGTAATGAGGGCAGGAAAAACAAAAGCAGGAAATCAAACCAAAACAAGATGCAAGAGAAAACCTGCCTTCAGAATAAAACAGGAAGTAACCAAAAGACAAATAGCTAACACCAAGACAAAGGCTAACACTAAACATGATGACAGAGATAGGAAAACCAGAGGGCAACTCAAGATTAGAAATGCAAAGAAACACAACAAAACCATGAACTATAGCAGCTATGACTGACTCATTACAAAACCCTGGAAACACTACATGTTTATAGCTTCCTGCTCCAGAAAACTAATACAAATAAGAGTTTACTTTACAATAAACACAAGAAATGTGTCATCCATCCTCCTATTTTACCTAGTAGGTGTTATTCCAGATGGCACTAGGCTACTATGGACAGGTCTGAATCACCAGTCAATCTAACATACATTTCTTTGAACTGTGGGAAGAAACTGGAGTACACTGAGAGAACCCACACAGGCCCAGGAGAACATGGACGCTCCACACATCCACTAAAGGCCCAGCTGACCAGAAGGCTATTTTGTGGGAGTTTCTTCACTGAGTGATCAGCGATCTTGTTTTGCTTTCTCCTCTCTATCTTTGCACGTGACAACAGGCCCTTTTTTCTTTTGCTGACTAGAGTTTCCACAGTTACTCCAGTCAGGGGCTGTAAGTTTTGGCATTACATCTGCGGAGCTGTTAGAAATCATGGGATTAAGGGGTTAACTCGAGCAAGGAATACCACTGAGTGCATTTCTAAAAATATCCCTCTCCTGCTTCAATTTCAATTCTTGCTCTTGTTTCTCAAACAAATATAAATGCAATTAATTTTCAGAGAAGTCCGTTTATTTGGATAAATGCATACCATGAGGTGTAATATTGGACAATGATGGGTTCATCGTGGCATGGTCATCATGACTCCATAATCTAATACTGAAACGAACCAGTTTCAGTATGTCTCATGTCTCTAAACCTGCTCTTCAGTTATAAACAGAACGAGAGAGAGAGAGAGTGAGAGAGAGAAGAAGGAAGAAAAACCGTGAGAGTGCATCTGAGTGAAGAGAGGAGAGATATTTTCAGTCTCGCTGTCTTTATAGCAGAGCTTTCCTCCAGTGAGGCGGCTGGTGAGGATTAGGGACTGTGCTACTGCGGTCAGGAGGTTGGATTGCAAGCAGGAGATGGCTGTGGGACGGTACACATCCAGACAGGTATTCCTTGAGATGCTGGGGCTGTTTATTCAACTCAGGATAGACGGATGGAGGAAAGTGAATGAGGTGGGAGGTAAAAGGCAGAGTGAGTAAAAACAAGTGCTTATACTGTGTAGGCGGATGCTGGATGGATGACAGCTGGATCAAAATGTGGATGTTGTTGTAGTGAGTGAGGAGGAAGAGGAGGGTTTTATGGTGAGATCAGGGTGAGAAGTAAATGTGACTCAGACCTTTCAGCCACTTCCGTTGGCATCTTCAGGATGGACAGATCAAAGGAGGAGATGGAGCGAGTCATGTTGTGGTCAGCTGACTCACAACAGAGGAATGGATACTGGGAAAAGGAAGCTCGGTCATGTGGTCTGGTCTTCCGTATGCATGTGCATGAGTTTACGATGCCGGAGGAACAATTATCCTGTTTCCCGTCAGGCCAGAGGAATGCAGAGTGAGATTCCCGGTCTGTGAGTCATGCCCTCTCACCTGTCACCTCCATATGGATCCTATTTCATCCTTTCCCCCTCCCCCCTTGGCCGGGGGAATTTCCCAACTTGTGTGGTTGTCCTCATGGAGGAAGTTAGAGTGCCTCGTTTGCTCAAGCCTGGTTTTTCTGTTAATGATAGGATACTTTATGTTGTGGTTAGTTTAACAGGGCTGTGTTCCTGTGTTTTTTGCTACACACAATTTAATTTGCCAATTTGCAGGAGGTCAGGAATCCAGCTGAGGCCTAAACTGGAAGGGAAAAAAATACTGTATGTGTGGTATTTTCACAGCATTCTACAGTTGGCTGCAAAACAACAACAAAGGAAATAAATCTATGGATTTATGTGGATGAAGTGCGTACATAGAGTAATCGCTTGTTGGTGCTGGCTAGTCCAAGGATGCTTTGTCATGCTGGGTGTGTAATGTTTGTGTAATGTGTGTGTGTGAGCTCTTAGGTAGCAGCTACTGTCGATTTTTTA